>JXSR01S009076.1:72144-86957 GCA_000969725.1 Ophiothrix spiculata
GAAGAAAGGGAACACATCTAGTACATCAATATTTTTGTCTGAAATGTAACTTACGTAACGTGGAATGGCCCTTTAGCAACTGTTTTTGCAGGTTACACACTACACACGGCTTCAACAACATCTCTTATGAAACTGCCACAACTGTCCTGCATGGACTCTTCCCACTCCTTTTCTATCCAGTATTGTCGCTAATAGAATGGCACACTGCTCTAAGAGCATTATTAGACTCCTCATCTGTCTGGGTAACTCTTTGTGGAGCGAGGTAATACATATAAACAAAGTATGAGGGATTTGATCTGTTTTTTCAAGATATAGGGGCTATGTAACTTTGGCCTCAAGGGCAACGATTTGTTGGTGTTTCGCAATTGGGTTTGCACTTGCATTTGAATTGGCAGTAGTAATTGTGATTATGCTTAGTTGTTGAGAGCAATTCTGTTTTGGACACATCAAGTGGTGAGATTTTTTTGAAATTTTTTTAAACTGTTGGATAGTATTATTTTAATCTGTTGGATAGTATTATTCTAAACTGTTGGATAGTATTATTCTAAACTGTTGGATAGTATTATTTTTTCATTTTTAAAATTCTCAATCAAGCATTTGTTTTATGATTTGTAATATGAGTTTAAACATGAAATCAAAAACACAATTTGCAAAATCAATTCTATTTACATTCTCACTATTAATGATATTTAATGACTTGACTTCCATTAATTAAATTATGTGAACTTTACAACATCGTCTTCATCCACTCGATATGAACAATTAAAAATAATATTCACCTTTGTATCTTTCAGTGGATTTGTTTCCCCTTCAGATGGGGAGACAATCCCTGATCTCGCTTGTTGATGAACCGCACTTAATACGTGCTCATATAGTTCATTATGTTCCGATACTGGTCTACCTCCTGTAGCCAATAAAATGGTTTTCAACTGTTAGATAGTAATATTTTTTTTCAATTTGTTATAATTCTCAATCCAGCATTTATCCTCACATGCGTAGAATGTGACAGCAGTGTTCCTTTAATTCTAATGAAGTCACTGCTTCAACAACTAGCTTAATTGCCTGAGTGATGATAATAAAGCAGCCTTCAGATTTACGTTAGGCTATGCCCATGGGATTGTAGGCTTGGCTTAGCCTTAGCTTAGGCCAGGCATTAGTAGGCCTACATGCACCTAATAACAAAATCAGAATCAAACATGTTTGTTATTTAGTCTTAGAAATATGTACCTTCTTTAGTTGCGGGCAGGCCGATAGCCTTAGCGACCTCACCCCAACCATTTTGTCGCATTGCCCTGTCTTTATTGTCAGGTAGTTGGTGATTCCACAAGAATGGACGCTGTTGGACCTCTATTATCAATGGACCTTTCATCGTTGATGGATCCCATTGAACAACTTCTTGGTTAGAAACTTCCATATTAACGCTGAACTGTGCTGGCGTTGAAACATCCATAATTCACAAATCAAAGATAAGACAAGTCACAAGACAAGACAAGACAAAATGTCCACGACATGTACGTACAGTCATCGTCTGCTGGTGTGCCATGGGCGCTCAGCCTTGAGGAAAATATCTCTGTGATTGATTCACCAGTCGTTAATTAATAGACCTATTAATTTTTTTATATATAGTTCTCAATCAAGCATTTGTTTTATGATTTAATAGTGATATGAGTTTAAACATTAAATCAAACACTGCAAAATTTAATCTATAGGGGCCTTAAGCATTATCACTATTTAAGATATTTAATGATTTCCATTAATTAAATTATGTGATTACAAAAATCATCAGATTCAGGTCTGACGTTTACCATACAATGGATTTTATGTACATGTTTATACATTTCTATTTACAACAAAATCTTCACTCTTGCAAGAAAATAGATGTCTACATAAAATCAAACAAGGAACATTTTTACATTTATCAATACATGAGTTATCATCACAAAACTTTTTGAGTAAATTTACTGTGTAACTTTATGATGATGAGCCTGATTGGACAGTGAATTGTTTTTCATTTGCTTGATAAACAGAAGAATTTTGGATATTCATTCCACTGGTATGTCGATTTGTAACCGAATTTAAAGATGTGTTTACATTATAGAGTGAGGTTTTGATTCGATTGATATACGCATGCTTCTCCATCTGAAGAAGGCGATCTACTCTGCGATTTAATTTTTTTCCAAAATAGATCGATTTCAGTTTGTTGTAGAAACTCTCTATGAACATATACTGGTGAGTCCTATATAACATTGTTCTAGATGATTTAAATAAGTCATTTGAAAATAATCTACAAAATCAGGCTGAGAAAATTGATAACATTGTTTGAATTCATCACAATATTTTATAAACATGTCCTCTGAAGATGCCTACATCATTGCACATAAAAAACTATAGATATTTATCTGATCTGATGAATCTTTTAAATTGATCGCAATTTCCTGCGCCGTGTTTGATGAACATGCCACACACACATGTACCTTTGCATTTAACATTAAATCAAGAACATAATTTGTAAATTCAAATCTAATTAAATTTTACTGATTGTATTAATTTAATCAAATTACAAGCCCTCAGTCCCTCACTACCATCTTCATTTTCTAATGTTTGAGTTATGCGCCTGCCTATTAAACACTCTGGGACAGGTTGACCAACATCCGCTCTAAGTTAAGTTTTTCTTCTGGCACTTTCTCAGCCATGAGCAGCTGGATGAAGGTCATTTTGTTCCTCTATTGTTGTCTTTGATAATAAGAACTTTTTCCCAGTCTCCACATTTAGTATTAGGCCTTTTCCAATTCATGACGGTATATCTTCCGATATTCGTTTACCATACAATTGATTTTATGTACATGTTTACACAGATCTCTATTCACAACAAAATCTTCACAGTTGCAAGAAAATAGATATCTTCATAAAATCAAACAAGGAACATTTCTACATCTATCAGTGCAAGAGTTATCATCACAAAACTTTTTGACTAAATTTACTGTAAGTTTTTGACGATGAGCCTGAGTGGACAGTGATTTGTTTTTCATTTGCTTAAGACTTTTGGATGTTCATTCCACTAGTATGTCGATTTGTAACCAAATTTGAAGATGTGTTTACATTATAGAGTGAGGTTTTGATTCGATTGATATACACATGCTTCTCCATCTGAAGAAGAGTTTCTACAAGACGATCTACTCTGCGATTTAATTTCTTTCCAAAATAGATTGACTTGAGTTTGTTATTGAAACTTTCTATGGACATATTTGTTAAAATGTTTGAGTACTGGTGAGTCCAACAACACAGTGCCCATTGTTCTGGACGATTTTAAATAAGTCATTTGAAAATAATCTACAAAATAAGGCTGAGAAAATTGATAACGTTATATGAATTCATCACAATATTTTATAAACATGTCCTCTGAAGATACCTCCATCATTTCACATAAAAAACTATAGGTATTAACCTGATCTGATGAATCTTTAATTGACCGTAATTTTCTGCGCCATATTTGATGAACATGCCACACACACAAGAACCTTTGCATTTAACATTAAATCAAGAACATAATTTGCAAATTCAAATCTAATTACATTTTATTAATTGCATTAATTAAATTATGTGATTACAAAAATTCGGATGAACAGAGTTTTATTTTCTACCTTTTCAATATTGTTCCCAAATGCAATTTACACTATCTAGTGATGATATCAGACAGTGGCCCCTATTATCCACTCAGTCATCAACTGTCCAACTGTTTTGGTAATGTTAGGTGGTTTGGCAATGGGTCTCAGACCGTCTGATGATGCACTATCAAGATTCAGGTTACTTGGTGTTGATGCCTTTTTGTTTCTGTTCGTTATTTGAGTGGTGGATTTTGCGTTTGCCTAGATTATTTATGGTTGGTTTGATATATAGGCTGAAGAATGTTTTGCTTTTCCCGCAGTACATAGATTTCTTAAGCATTTAAATGAAGGCCTACATGTCTTGTACAGCAGTCGAACCTGATATTCCTCCCACACTGACCAATCTGGCTCTACTACTGCATGTTGTACCATCTTATTCAAATGTGATCCTTTCTCTGGTGGCCATATCATGCATGTGCACCCTGTATTGTTGTCCACTAACCATGCAGAGCAATGGTATAGTTGCTGTTTCTCCGGTACGTGTAAACTCAGTTTGAACTAGGTAAATGATTTGAATTAAATGGTACTTGCTTGAAATGATTTAAATACAAGTCAGCTTCAGTACGCAATAGAGTTTCTACAAGTCTGTCCACACGGTGATAAATTGTCTTCAACTTGTTATGGAAGTTTTCCACAAACATGTCAAGCCCTTTATGACTCGAAAGCTTTCGTCATGAATTGGGAAAACTTCCATAACCACAAACATGTCAAGCCCTTTCGTATGACTCAAAAGCTTACGTCAAGAATTGGGAACTGTGCCTTAGTGTCCTCACTTTACTTTGGGCTCGCAATGCCTCCTTTTTCCTGGTGTTGCTAAGGTTCTGGATTATGATGTCATTTGTTCAGCTTTTGTCCAGAATCCCCCATACCTAAAAACCACGTCAACAATATCTTCCATCTCTGACAGCTTCTTCTCTTCTCGGGCAGTAAACTTGCTTCTGACCTATTTCTGACTCTTTCTTTGTACCTTCTTTCAATTTGGTCATCTTTTTCCTGATATTAGCTTCCAATTTAGTTGCCCACTTTATATTTTCTCCAGCTCTACAGCATTTTAATAGCATTTTTTCCATCACACCACTCGACTCAAACATCTCCTTCCCCTCTACTTTTCCCATTTTCATATTTGGTGCCTTGTGCTGAATTGTTTTCATCTTGGCAAACTGGCGCTCCCCTGAAATATTTGTGGCTTTGCAGGAGTTTGTCTGCTCCTTGACCTCTTCTGATATGGATCCCAGAATAGTTGTCCACCTAGCTGCCAATTTATTGTTTTCAACAATGCATGAAGCAATTGTTTCAATAACCCTTACTCTCGCACGCTTAAATACAGTCTAAGTCCGAATACGTCATGAAAAAATTTCCGGTTCTCCTCGGATCCCCCTGGGATTCTAACCCCTGACCCCTGCTATCCCGACCCAATGTCCAGCTATGCCAAGCCACCGAGCACAGCCTGCCCGTGCAGCAATTCCCTGATCATTTGTATTCGCCGTCTGTGACGTATTCGGACTTAGGCTAATTCTTGATTTCTTACTGTAGTACTTTGTAGTACGTAGGAGGGTAAGGGTTAATGCAGCTGTGGTGGCTTTCAATTCCTCTGTTTTAGCTTGTTGTATGCAGTCGTATTTGACTTCTTTACCAAAACAATCCATATGTGATGGCTCACCCCGAAAGGGGGTACGGTACGTCTTTGCAGATGATTTCAATTTTTATTTTATCATTTCATCTTTTTAGAGTATTTTCTAAGCTCTACAATGACACCTTGTTTAAATTGAGCAAGGCATTGTGGCAATCAAATTTTACAACAGAACATCTGCTGGAAATTCTTATTATTTTCTTTATTTTTTGTTGCTTAGTTTCATCAGTTTTTCGAAAAGAGTTCTGTTGCAAAGTCCTTCTTTTCGGTGTGAGTCATCACATGTGCTTTGCATCAAAGAAAAGGTTCTGGATCATCCATCCAAGCGGAAATTTGATCTCAGGCATCTTGGAATTGAGCATTCATGTGTAATATGTTACAGTCTTTTACCTGCAGCCAACTCCCTGGGATCTGTGACGAATCAATGAGACCCAAACACAGATATGCCTCATGGCAATCTTTTCCTTGGAGCAGCATTTTCAGATTTGCAGACTTTAGTTAGGAATGTAATGATGTTGAGTGTATACAAGTATGCGTAGGTTGCACATCTAAACAAGATGTTGAACTTGTTCCCAACGTTTTTCTTGGAATGAAAAACTGTGCTGTGAAATTGTTCAAATTTATCACCTCATTCTCTGTGCTTTTAGAGAGCCAATGAATCTTTTGGTATTCTTTTCTAGTTTAAGACTTGTTATTCTGCCCTGCAACGTTCTCTGACCTAGATCTTCCATGATAGCAGCATGCAATGTGTTGAAAGTAATGTTTTTTTTATAATCAATCAGTTCAAGAATGATTCCATTTGTAAGCTCACAGCTGTTTCCCCATCAGTTTTTAGCTAAACTTTAATTTCAGTTTTAAAAAGAAAACAAATGCAACTTTAAAAAATTTGGTATAAGGCAAACCCACCCACACCCACCAAAAAAGAACAAGTCTGTTCCACGTGACCCGAGCGCATTGCCTTGCTGTTCTGCTTTGCATCCATACTTCAATGTCTTCCTGGTTACCAAGAAAATGAACTAGGAGCAGAAGAACGTCTGTATGTACAAACAACTAGTATTCTGTTGCATTCTCTGCGTACTGCCCCGCATGCATGCAATATAAGGCGAGTGTCCTCCTCGTGATTGCCGCCTAATCATGGAATATCACCTCTTAAAGTTGATTCGGCTTGATTTGGATTTGCGAAATCACCTGTGACAACCTCACACCCATCAGGAAGAATACTATCGTGGTTCATCAGAGGAATAATTCATTGATAGATCACCAGCGCAGTCATCTTCGGAGCCATCATTTCACCCGTCTTAACATGCCAGGTCAGCTTTGTTGTCACCAAGTGAAATAAATTGACTCCGTACTTTTAGAAGAGGCACATTACCATGTTCTACCAGCTTCCGTATTCAGTGGCGTAACCAGAAATTTTTAAGGTGAGGGGGTGAGCAGGGGCAAGACAATTTTGCAGGGGGACGAAAGAGTTTTTGTTCAGACACAAAAAAGTACAGAAGCAGAAATGGCAGCAAAATCATCATCAGTCATTTAAGTGCAGACATTACAGATTGCAAAAATAATGTTAGAATTGGCGCTGTTTCTCATAGCAAATGCAGAAAACAACAGGGTAGCCTAGACATTATTCTTCTGAACCATTAACATGGTTAATTTATATGCATTTGTCTGGTGGCTGCAATCCATACAATCGATAACATTACTAAATTTGGCGAACATTTCTGCTTGCTCATTGGTCATGAAAGCCAAAATGAAGTAATCTTTTGCAAGTGCTGTTGACAAATGAATCAATGTCCCTGTAGCAGAAAATTATAGGAAAAGTTAACAAATCTTATGGATTCAATATCAGTGGCAAGTTAATTTAATCAATAAATTCAATCAATAAGATATTCAATAAAATAAGTAAAATCAATAAAATCGGTGAGAAATCAATAAAATCAATAATTCCATTCTGTAACCTCATAGACCTGATGAATAATGTTGACAAGTCTTATGGATTCAATATCAGTGACAAGTTAATTTAATCAATAAAATCAATCAAAAAGATAATAAGTACAATCATTAAATTCATTAACAAATCAATAAAATCAATTATTCCATTCTGTAACCTCAGAGGTTTAATGCTTGACACCCTGACATTAACATTTCCGAGTGGGGCAATGGGTAGTTTAATCGTGGTGTTTCGATATGATACAGTAATTAACATTGCAAAAAGCATGGTTTTCCAGGGTATTCACAGATGTGCACACAACTGCGGTTAGTTTAATTTGCATTCTACATTCTACCTACTACCTACTGCCTACTGCATTCTATTGATGAGTTAAAAAAAGGCGAGTTTCTTTTTTTTTGAAGGACAAATATCTTGCCTTAATAATATTCATGTAAGTTGTTTGTACATCTTATATACTGTGTAACCATTTAGTATTTACTCACTCCCAATGCTTTACAATTCATTTGACCATTCATAATATTAATTGGCTAAATACAAGGCCACATATCTTCCGTGGTGACAAAAGGACATTAGTTTATCCATCAAGGTTTATCATTCAACCAACAATAGCAAATTCCAAATGAACAAAATGCAAAACAGATCAAGCCTCAGTAGGGAATTGGATGAAATGTATCAAAGGGGGCTACTTAGTGCAAAAGGGGTTATGGGGGCATGCTGCAAATTAGGGTAGGAAAATCAGACACTCTGGTATTTTGGTGTAAAAATGTGATTTTTAATTATATTTACTCAAACTTAGGGAGATTTGGTACATGGATGGGTTCGTTTTTCTTGAAAATTGGTTTTTCAAATTTCCCAGAGGCATGTCCCTTCCCAAACAAAACTTGTCATTTTCACTTTCTAAAAAATCTAAGTAAACACAAGAAGATTAAGTATGTACTTGTGAAAATGTTAAAACATGCAAATCTGGTGTATATAGGCACCATTTCTTTAAGAGTGTGAAGTATGATACAATTATTGTAACAATCAATCTTCAATACAAAGAACAAACACAACAACTTACAACACCACGGACAAGATTTACTTTCTAAGACATGTAAGACAAGATAAACAGATTATTACAGAAATAATGGGTGGTATTAAAAAAACCTTATGGGAGATTTTTATTTGTTTATTCTATTCTATATCAGATAACACCGTGACATGTAAGTTATTTATAATGATAAAGTGACTGCATTATTTATTCTCAAAAAAACTTTTGTTGTAAGCACTTTCTAAAGTAAATACATGCCTCTTTATTTAATTCCTTCGGCTCCATCCAGCATAAGAGGCTTAGGGTGAGGTTACTGATTATTACAATATTAGTTTACTTGCACAGTGGAGGGGTGTGAATACCGGGGATCTTGTTCTTCCATTTGTAGGGGCCATGGGTGAGGGGTACTGCCATCAAGTCAAAAAACAAACAAACAAAAAACTAATAGGTCTCAAATCATGAAGAAATTCCTAAACAATATGACCCCGAAATTTACCCCACCCCCATTACGCTGTATCCTCATAAGGAGACGGCAGCCTGTCTCCGAAAGTTTGAACCCCCGCCCATCACAATCACAATTTTTTTCTCATCGGAAATTTCAAGATAAAATTATGGGTTACCTTATTCGTTTTACTCTTACTAAGTAACGTCTCTGTACTAAGTTACTCCATACTTTTTACCCTAGTAAACAGCCACCGAAGTCAGGACAATTTCCCCGTGGCAATTTCATAAGTAACCTGACGCTTATGTCTATGGGATGTAACATACAAAGACAGCACTAGTAACCACACCCTGCCAGCTGAGAACCCCTTTCAAGGGATCAGTTTGGTAGATCACCCATTACCTTTTGAAAATCATCACTACAACTACAAGCCTGCTCATTAATTTTTGAATTGCACAATGCACACTAAACATTTTGTTTTTCTATTATGGCCATGGATAAACAAGGTCATTCTGTAGGTAACTCACAGGTGACAAACTCGGCGATCCCAAGTTACAGAATGCGGTAGGTAGTAGGTAGAATGCAGAATGTAGAATGCAAATTAAACTTACCGCACACAACTGTTGGAAGTTACCTCTGACTTTTCTGAAAACACAGACTATGTATAGGCTAAAATCATGTCTACTTACCAGTGTATTTTTATCACCTGGCTCTCACACCCCTGTACTCTGTTGTTGTTGTCACACAGCATTCTGGAGCAGATAGTGGTTTGGTTTTCGCTGCCTTGAATCTGGTAAAGTCTTGAAGCTGCTGTGTACCTGCTGGGCCCTGTCCGAAATGGCGATGATTGCAGGCATTGATGTGCCGGTGCAGATCAAACTTGCGGTAGCACATGTACGAGCAGTTACGGCAAGAATATTTTATCTGATTCTTGTGAATATCAGCGTAGTGTTTCAAATAAGTCTCGTGCTTATGGAACACCTTTTGGCACATTTTACACACAATGTCAATTTCTCAGTGTTCCATGATGTTGTCCATGATGTCATTGACTAGAAAATTTCTGTATGTCAAATTTTTACAAGGCAAATGACACCTGGGCACTTTTTGCATCTTGCTTATATATGAGGTCCAATTCTTGTAAATTTTGGTAAATTTTCCCGGGCACCATGTTGCAAAAATGAGAAGGTCAATGCAGATTTGCGTAGACAAAATGCATGGAATTTCAAGCTTTATATAAGCTTAATCAACTTTTGAGTAATTTTACTCGCCCTATAGAACGCTTTGGGACTCTAGTCAACCTTACCACCATTTGAAAATTTATAGACTTTAGTTTTAAAGTCAAAATCTTACCTTTTTCTCTCTTTTCGGCTGGCATTTTCGCCACCTGAATTTGCTACATAGTCCGTGATTGACAGCTGTCAAACTCAGAACAAAGTTGAATATGAGTGCTCAAAAATAGGTAAAAAATGCAAAAAAATCCCACCGCTGCCACCAAAATGGCAATTTTTTTACCTATTTTTGGCATTTTTTAAAAAACTTAGATAAAAATCAAAAATTTGAGAAAACCATTCCTAGACATTTGTTTCTAGATTGCAAAAAGCAAAAAAGTTCAAAATTGTATGAATTCATGCAAATTTTGCGGTAAAAAATATATGGTTTTTGGCATTTTTTGCCAAAATTGACATTTTTGGTCAAAAACTGATATCATCATCATGTTCAGGGTCGAATTCTGCTTCTAAAAATGTATACTTTTATATTGTTTATGCAATTAGTTTGAAAGTTAGAGTAAAAAAACAGTTTATGCCATTTGAAGGTCTACCCCAGCCTTAACAAATTAAAGCAAACCAAGACAAACAATAAAATGTTGTACTTACCCAATTGGATTACTGCTCATTTTCGTCGTCACTGCTGTCATCATCGGCCTTTTACTTCCGCCCAAACTAATCGTAACACATGGCCATGACTCTGAGCGATTTGATCAATTTTAGCGTGATCGTACAAGTTTTTATGCTTTTCACAATTCTTGAAAATCGATTTGATCAATTTTAGCTTGATCGTACAAGTTTTTATGTCTTTTCACAATTCTTGAAAATTCCTTTTCAATCATGCCTGGTGCCCAAGCAATTTGTTTGGATGTTATAGCCATTCTTGTATTTTCTGTTTTCGCCATTTTGTATTTGGAATTTGTTCGGCCTTAACTGAATGGTAACTCGCATTCTCCGTTACAACAACACTATTTTCAGGAATATTTGGCAGCAGTTGTTGAGAAAACCATTGGTTATATCTGTCTCCATTCATCTCTGAATGGTAGTTTCCCATGCCTTTCTTAATTGGCCTCAAAAGCTAGGGCGTTCGGTACAAAGCCATCCTTGGAACCTGCATGCACTATAATAAATCGGCATTCACGGCCACTTGAGAATATTTAAGTCCAGTAGTGAGTCCAGTCTCTTTCAATCTGTAAACCATTTCTTCCGCGCCTTGAGTATGCAAACCCGATTTCTCGTAAAACATTATGTATACACAGAACTGCAGCTCAAAGTTGGTAAGTCTTCGTCTTCCTTTATTGATTGAAATATATTTCTGACAGTAGGAATTTTGTTCTTGGCAAAAAACTTGTGTACCTTGAGACAAATTGCACATTTCGTAAAGTCGTCAATCTTCTGAAAGCGTACTTAGAACTGATTGCGGTTCTTTCTTCACTGAACAGTTCCATTCCTTAACCATTCTGATTTAATTCTTTCTATACTGCGGTATGAAACACCAACAGCATCACTTGTTTTCTTGTATAAATGTTTCACTTTATCATCTGGTGATTGGTCCTTGAAAGAAATATTTTAGATCAAAGATATATGCTCAATTTAAGTTTACATGTTTTTGTAGATTGTGTTATTATGAAATCAGGCAATGTAGCGATCAAGTGGTCGTGGTGAAGTGAGTCGAAGAAGACTGACCAAAGATTTGAACTAACCAAGGTGTTTTAAACTTTCCAAAAACCCTGTATAAAAAAAGCTTGCAAAAGATATTTATAATTCATTAGCATTTATCATATATTTAGCCAATGCATTTTGAATAATGATGGCAGATTGGTCATCTTCGCAGTGTCTCTGTGTATTATTTTCTTCCTCAGTATCTTCAATCCTCCTCTTTAATACTTCAATCCAGTTTGATAATGGGATGGTGTTTGATTCCTTTACAATGTTGTGGAGCACACAGCATGCAGTGATTAATTGAGGGACCATCATAGTGTTTAGGGTAACTTTCTTTCCCAGAATTTTCCATTTGTTTTTTAAATTGGCAAAGGATTGTTCTATTAAAATTCTGGCTAGTGTCAATGCCGCATTGAATTCTAGGCTTCCAGGTGTTGAGGTATCTAAAAATATTTTCTTAAGAAACGGCTGCAGTGGGTAAGCCTGGTCGCCAACAAGATACAGGTTGATCATAGTCCCATCGATCTAAAAAATGATATTTGTTGATAAAAGTCGTCTATTTGTTAATGTAATAACGTATATTTAGGAAAAAAACAAGAAAATTGATCACGAAAATTCGGTTAAGCGATAAACAAGATGGCGGTATTGTAAAAGTTCTGAGCGGGGTGTGTGCAAATTCGTTAAATAAATTAGCATTAATTATAATTATTACTTAATTATAATTTCTACTTAATTATTATAAATGCGCGATTTGGTGTTGATCAAAGTATAGCTTGTATGCTTCCCTTATTGCTTTACCAAGTCTGATATATGTGTACCGCCGCGGCAAAAGGGTCCAGTTGTCGACTCCTACATGTTGCTCATTGTAGCATATCTGATGTATACAAATACCATACATTAGATATGCTACAAGGAGCAACATGTACGAGCCGACAACTGGACCCTTTTGCCGCGGCGGTACACATATGTGCTATAGACCAGGTAAAGGGGCTTGTTCTACTTATGTCAAGACAACCTTATTGCACAGAACAGGATGTTGTTCTATCTTTGCCCAAGTTTTTCAACATGATATATTTTGGATTAAGGAAAGTCAAAGGGCATAGTAAGGACACTTGTGCTATCTTAGTTCTAATATCACTGTCTCTTCAATGTACCTTGTTACATGATGCGCAGCTTCCAAATCTGCTTGTTTGAGTAAGTATTTCCGGATCTAAAAGGCTGGGTTATCCGTGTGTTGCTTTTGGCATTTTGGGTGGAATTTTGCCCCTGCTGCAAACAGGTCAAATCCTCAGATTTGTCGTAGCAACCACTCATTATGGGTTTCCTCCGCAATCTGTAACAGTCTTTGACAACCATCCAATTCAAATGACGATGTTTTTGTGTGATTTCAGTTCCTCCACATTGATGGATACAAGAGTCATTGGTTGTATTTGCATTAAACTTGAATTTGAATCCATTGGGAATAATCCTTTTCCAGGGGTTCTCAAAAAAATTTGTACGGGGGTGTGCCACACATTTCCCATTTCCCTTCCCTTTTCCTTTAGATGTCTTCTTTTCCAGCACATCTGATTTACCTCCACCTATTGCTCCCCCCTTCTTCTTCTGCACATCTCTTTCGTCAATCCGATCTACCTTCGTCGTTTTCCTAGTCACCACCATATGTTCAGGTTCTGATACTGATGGATTTCAAGCAATAGCTTTGCCTGATCTCTCATTTTTGAACTAACATGTGAGTAAAAACTCCTCATGGTTTCACTCTCAGTGTTCCTACTCTGCAAATAACCTTCTGTTTCCATTGTTATATTTACATTTTGCTCATAATTTCCTGAACTGGAACATAAAGCAGTCTAATTATATTTGACTAGCTTCCTTGTAGACAATGACCTTTTAGAATATCAGGTCAAATATGACGTGACCAGAATTTGGTCAAATTTGACCCAATTCTATTATAGGACATGATTCTTTTCAAATTTAAAACAAATTTTAACAACTTATTTGATAGAATCACAGCCATGTTGTTTTACAAGGTATCAATACAAAGACGTGTGAAAAATACAAACAAACAAATTTACAATTTCCATTGCCTTTCCCTACTCTTGGTCATTGTTTGAAATGTATCTACAGATACAGAATGAAAGTCATAACTGATTACACATTTCTTTTTCATTCACAAGTAATTCATCAGAATGCGAACTGCAAAGCTTGCTAAACTTGTGTATACATGTCGCACAAATTGTTGCAAAAATTCTCTAAAGTAAAGTTTGCTAAAACTTTGTTCTGCAGTTGTGTATGTCACACAAATTGTTGCAAATATTCTATAATGCACAACAATGTATGGATTAGTAATGTTAAAGCAGTAAAAGATATTGTTAATAGGTAGTTCTCTTTTTTTCTTCAAGCAATACCTCAATATAGACTACCTTTTACTCTTCTATGCCTTTTGGTGCTATAGAGTATTGGAAGCATTCATAGGAGGGGGATATCATTTGCTTCACTTGTGTTGTGTATTCTGTAAAAAGATTATCTGCGTGATGTTCCTAGATGTATTTTGCAATCTTTGCAATAGCTTAGCACCAACTGCAAGTTACGGTGCCCAGACAACCTTGTAACAGTAAGTGTATCAAAGCCATTGTTCATTAAAGTATGGACATATGTTGATCTCAGACATTGATAGGCATACCTGTGCGAAAGCCTCACTTTTTCTCCAAGTCTGGCCATCATACCCATAAGTTTCTTGATACCAACTTTGGCATGCATGTACCAGCATTTGTCATCATGCTTTGCAGTGTGGTTTACCTGTTGATGTAGAGCATCCAAATTTGGATGCAGTTTGGATAAGTATTTTTTCAGAGCATTCAATGGATACAATGGTCCATTTGTGGCGTACACAGTAGCTGCACACTTAGTAGTGGAAAATGCTATATCAGCAAAAGCAACATACTAGCAAACTTTGGCAAACCACTACTATCTAGGCATTGTTGGAGCCAATTTATCTTTGCCTTAATAATAACACTAAAACGAACCATAGGGTGAATGCTGAGAAAGTACACCACAGGGGGAATAAAGAACATTTGCTGTTGCAATACATATAAAATACATTTTTGTATGTTTTTTCGTAAAAATGATAAACTTGTAACCTTATGCAAGTAATTGACATGTCATCTTTGAATT
>JXSR01S009077.1:21869-36396 GCA_000969725.1 Ophiothrix spiculata
TTGTACATATAATAATCAACATTGAGGGCAGACACAATTCAAGGTGGGTAAGATTGCCATCATCAACATGTGACAAACCTAGTTAAAATGTTTGTATGTACAAACTTACCAAACACAAGGGTGAATTTACCCAACTGCAAATTGCAAGGTTAGAACCAAACAAATTTATAGACTATTATTTGGTTTTTTAAAACAAGTTAGGTGGTCAATGTGTAATTTGAAGCTATGAGGTGTGTCCTTAATATAAACAGCACCCCTGAATCATCCAAAAGATATCATTTGTATAATCCCATTGACAAAAATTGCATTGCAACAACATACACTAAATTTAAAAGGTGCAGATATACCCTGATTAAACCTACTATAAAATGGAATTACGAAATAAAAAACAAGCTAGAATTTACCTGTTTCTACTAAAACCAAGCTGGTTTGCGAAACCACACGTCTCGCTTGATGGCGGTTCGTAAAGGATTTCAGCAGAAAAAATTAATATCAAAAAAGGTGATTGCTAAGTCAATGTTGGACCTTAGATTTAAGTAGTTTGGTCCATGTGGGGTCAAGGGTTTACAAGTTATGCCCATAACCTTAACCATAAAGATGACCCAAGGTTATCTTTTTGACCATTGTAAAAATTTGACCTCAAATGACCTTTTGACCTTGATGGACACCAACCTTGGACAAAGGGTTATCCAATGTCCACATTTGCTCCATGTAGAGCCAAGTGATCATAATATATTGCTATGACCTTGAAATGATCTTTAATGACCATGGGTTAAATGTTTGAACTTGTAATAACCTTTAACTTTTTAATTTGGAAATTTGACCTCAATTGACCTTTGACCTCAATTGACCTTGAAATCGGGTCAAGAGGTATTCATGGTCCAATTTTAATCCATATGGGGTCAAGGGTTCATGAAATATGGCTGTGACCTTGAAATGACCTTGGATGACCTTGGGTCAACTTTTTGACCTCATTGACCTCATGTCAATTTTTTCACCATTTTGGAAATTTGACCTCAAATGACCTCTTGACCTTGACCCTGGGTTAAGGGCTATCCATGGCCCAAGTTTAATCTATGTTTGGTCAAGGGTTCATGAATTAAATTGTGACCTCGAAATGACCTCGGATGACCTCAGGTCAACTTTTTGAACATTTTTGAGATTTGACCTCAAATGACCTTTTGAACTTAAATGACCTTGACCACACCCCCAAAAGTTTCGCAGCACGCGTTTATCCCGAGACCCTTCATGTCACCAAGTTTCATTACCGTAGACCTAACGGTTCTGGAGATATCCTGCTGACAGCAAACAGCGAACAGAAAAGTGACTGGTATGTCTCTTCCTCACTTTGTTCAGGCGAGACAATAAAAAGAGGTTTGTCCTTTTTCACAACATACGAAATTTTTACTCTAGATGCCATTTATTCAAAATATACATTGCAACTTTCCTCTCATTTCACCAGAGTAGCCCACAAATGTGATGTTAGAAAAATCCTGTTATAACGAAGCATTTTTCCTATGGCTTATTAATTTTTTACTTTTTTTATCGTTTTTAAAACTCGGATACTGAGTTTCTACTGTACATTAAACAATAAAGTATGCAGTAAAAAAACTTTAACAGATCCCATATGAAGAGTTGATTTGCTAAACGGCTTACATCCATTTTGCACTTTTTGAGAAAAGGGCAAACAAAAAGCGGCTAGGACATCATAAAATGTAGCAAAATTCCTGATAATAATTTTGGTAATTCTTTACAATATGTCTTTAAAAAATATGGTGTAATTTAGATAATTCATCACATAGTTTTTAATTAATTGCCTTTTGATTTTTTGTTGAAAATGGATGTAAGCCGTTTTGCAGGAAAACTCATCAAATTTCAACTTAAGAACCACCTATCTTCGAAAATGTCTTTCAATTTTTTATTAGACTATGATATACTTTATAAATAACAAATATCAACATCTGGGCATGATTAATAAAAAAAGAGTTACCATATATGGGCATTATGTCCTTTTATGCCCAACTATGGTCAAACGATGTCCACAATTGGGCATAAAATTAACATTTTCGAAATTCTAACCCACTTAGGGAGATTTTCAACTAAATATTTTGCCAGGATGTATAAGTTACAGGTCTGTTAGAATCTATCAAAAACTCATTTGTGAAAAAATGAGCTCTAAGCCGTTTTGTAATTCAGCTCTTCATATAAGAATCAACATTTTGTAAAATATTACACTAATTAACTGTTTTGGATATTAAGTAATAATTCTTTGTACAATTCAACTTTGTTATCATGAGTTTCTACTATATTAAATCCCAACATATAATTATATTTTTACCTCATAATTCTAAGTATGATCACAATACATCACAAATGTAGACATACAATCGCGCATACCTGTCCAACAAAGTAAAATGCAGTATGTACATTGCAGATATATTGCAAGCTACTTCCTTTTCCCTTGGAAGAAATCATGCACAAATTATGCAGATGATCGATTTACTTTGTGGGGCATGTGGGGCGAACGAGCTGTGAGGCACTAAACTTAATTTTGCACTACATTTCGTCATGTGAGTGTAAGAAAGTCGTATCTGCAATGGCTGCCTTAAGTTATATTTATTTAACGTCTAGTTACTAGAATATGAAAAATCCTTCAAAATTTCCCTCTTGAAATGCGTCACCTGATCAAGAACCATTTCAAGAACCACTGACCAAAGACTGGAGAATATACAGTGTGCAATCAAAATTAATGACAAATGGCAGCTATTGCAGATACGACTTTCTTACACTCACATACCGATTTGAAAAGTATGCAAAGCTAATTAACAAAAACAAAACTATATGCAGGAATATGACAAATCCTACATGTACACAATATATAGAAAAATATACTGATTACTGAACACAATTCTTATATATTCTTTATTTTAGACAATACTAAATTAGATAGAGTAACAAAAACTAAATTTTTGGGAGTGATCATAGATGAAAACTTAACCTGGAAATATCATATTGAGGGAGTAACTAAAACAATTTCTAGAAATATTGGCATGATAAATTAACTCAGTTTTTTATTCCTGAACGCATTCTCCGCACACTCTATAATTTGTACTTTGGTTTTACCTCATATCAATTATGGAATTCTCATATGGGGGCAATCATGTAAATCGTATTTGGATAAAATTCACAAACTTCAAAAATGGGTCTTAAGAATAATATCAAATAGTCATTATCGTAGTCATTCTGCACCACTTTTCAATAGATATGATATTTTAAATGTATACGACATGTATTAACTTGAAGTTGGTGTATTCATGTATCGTTATTTTGAGAGATTGTTACCAGAGTCTTCAAATACATTCTTTACAAAACTTTCTGATATCCATGACTATCACACAAGAAACAGCTGCAAATTCAATCCAACTAGAAACAAACTTGTTTTTACAGATACAAGTATTAGGACTGCAGGTCCAAAACTATAAACGACCAAGTTAGAAGCTCACTGTCAACTAAGCATTTTCGAAATTTATATAAATCTACCTTAATTAGTACATACGTTTAATAACTTAAAACATCATTCTTAAAAAGTGTGAATTACCATCAACTTGTATTTTGTTTTGGAGCTGTTGTTGGTCTTGTGTGATGGTTTGTTAAGTATTATTTAATTAGTTTGTTTGTTTTGCTTATGTAGGCCTTAACAAGGGGTAATCGTGATCAGGCCTTACCCTTACGAAAATGCACGCATTAAAACATGCATGCGCATGCATGTTTTATGCATGTGCATGCATATTTTGTGCATGTGCATGCATGTTCTTCAATTCCGCATGTATGCAGCTAATGTGCATGCATGTCATTTGTTGCATGCATTATACCACATGCATATCAAAATTTGAAAGCATGCAAAATTATATGCATGCATAAAGAGCAAAAGCATGTTTACCATTTTTCACATGCATGTGTCACTGCACAGCATGCAAAATTGATTGGTTTATATCATGCATTTTATTTTGCTTGTTAGCTGTAGAGTCAGTCGAGCACAGACATGGTTTATTGAGCTCCTGACTTTTTAAATTTTTTCATCATTTTTTCAACATTTAATTAAAAATTTCTGTTGTATTTTGCTAGTTCATAGCCTTTTTAAAGTTAAACCAGTGTGGCTCTTAATATTTGAGTGAATTTAGACAAGATTTGCAATATAAAATCTTGAGCTTCTAGCACCACATAACAAGTCTTCCGAATTCAGCAGTTTGGAGTTAAGCTTAACTTCAACCAAGCATATAGTGATCTGGGACTGACAATGCAGATTGACATTGTCACCGTGGGCTTCTACCACTTGCAGTTATAGGCTGACATCCTAAACTGTCAAGCTTTGGATACGTCGTATTACAGGTGAGATCTTTCTTTTTTGTACGTCATTTGGAAATGGTTGCCGTCAGGCACAAAGGACAATTTGCTCCTGAGGAAGAGGCAACATGGGGATTAGCATACTACTTGCTATACTGATCAGAACAGAGTTTGTGTTAACGAGTTGCTACTGTAGTGAATATATGACAGGCCATAATCATGGACGCCTGTATTTAATTATTTCAACCCTAGCAAGTCGGGCGGATAAATTGGTATAGTTACAATAAAGGCCTACATTCAGACTCATGCAGACTTAACAGCCTGGCGGGCAGATACGTACAACACTGGCCATTATATTTTGATATCAATGTACGCAATTAATGTATAGAGAACATTTTCCAGTGTACATGCATGCAGTGTTTGTGACATGCGTGCAGCTCAGGTACACATGCATGTAACCACAAAACGTTTGCATGCATGTCACTTCTCACATGCATGTTTTATGCATGTAATGTTCCAAATTACTGCATGTTCACAGCTCACATGCATGTTACATGCATGTTGTGGTATACGCATGCTATTTGGATAAACATGCATGCAGCATGTATGTTGCATACATGTAACATGCATGTTTTATGCATGTAATGTTCCAAATTCCTGCATGTTCTGGCATGAAAATAGCATGTTGCATGCTATTTTCTAGCATGCAACATGCTCATTTTTAGCATGCAACATGCTAGTTTTTAAGCATGCAACATGCATGTAAAAATGCATGCCATTTTCGTAAGGGTACTGGCCTTTTGATTACTCCTCCATATAATGTTTCTCTTGTTACATTGTTTTTATTTTATGTGGTTTGTATATATTGTAGTTTTATTATACATGTACATGTTATATATGGAAATAAAGTTGATTCTGATTCTGAAAAGTTGATTCTAGTATGTTTTACCATGCATTCCATAAGCACTTTTGGCAGTCCACTTGATTTGTGGGTATTGAGTGAAGTTTGATTCTTATCTCACTTGCGTTCTCTTGCGGGACGTTATCACGAGTAATCAACACCCGACGGCACAGGGGGACATACGTAAAAATGCGTGTGCTTACGCTGAATTAGTGAACTTAATTGATAATAAGGGCCTTGCACTTATTATGAGGGATACACCCAACGACGGAAGAAAGGCCCTACAAATTCTACGAGCACATTATGCTGGATGTAGCAAGCACAGGATAATAAATCTGTACACGGAACTTACTAGACTCTCCAAAGATGATGGAGAAACGGTAACTGATTATATAATAAAAGATGAGAAAATCATGACGGCACTCAGGAAGGCAGGAGAAACCTTTAGCAATGGGTTAATAGTGGTCATGACTCTGAGAGGACTACCAGACAATTTTAAACCTTTCACCATTAATATATCGCAGAGCACGGGGGAAATCACATTCCGAGTGTTCAAAGCAAAACAAGCCAACAGCCGAACAGTGACCACCAGAGAGATTCACCAGAACCAAGGTCAGTGTTACAATTGTCATCGTAAGGGATATTGCGCGAGAGACTGCCCTCACAAGCAAGAAAATAACTCATCCACGAGAGATTCAAAACCATGGTGTAGCTACCATAAAAGTACTACATATTCAGATGAAAATTGCAGAGCAAATAAGTCAAAATATCGACAAATCAATGAAGCTAAGCAAGTAAAAGGCCCCGATATCGAACAAGTTTAAGAAGACATTCACTCATCTGAGTCTGGTGCACCGTCATATTGACTAAATTCCCGGACAATTCTTGATTGTCACATGCTTGCTAGAGTAGATATTGCTTAAAGTTATGAAAAAGAATTGGCCATCTGCTCATTTATGAAGAATTTATCAAAGGAAAAAGGAAGTAGCTTTTATATACTGCATTTTACTTTGTAAGGCAGATATATTTACATATGTAACATTATCCCATGAGAGTAAAACATTTTCCTGATCAGTGTGTGTTGTAAATATTGGTCGACATAGTCTTAACTCCTACAAAAGGGGTAATTCAGTGTAAAATACTCCATTTTTGGTAAAAAATGGGTTAAATTTCATGATTACCCTTACCAAACAGGAATACAAAATAAGTCTTCTGAATATATTCGCTTAGTATTCATAATACACAATAAGTAGTATTTTAGTGGTTGAATGTATTCCTCCATTTTGAATACTAAAAATCTCATGATCATGACCACTAAAATCAATTTTAGTATTCAAACTGTTGTGACTGGAATACTAAAATCCATTGAAGAGAATCTTAGTATTCGCTTGTTAGTATTCTGAAATTACTAGTATTCAAAATCAGTTGGTTGGAGTAAATTATTAGTATTCTGAGGATCATTTGCATGATGGAAGAGAATCTTAGTCTTTGATTAGTATTCTGAAATTGCTAGTATTCAAAACCAGGTCAAAGTTCAAACAACATTCAAATGAAATGTTGAATTTTTTGAGCTGTAGTCTGCCGAATATTGCATGAATTTGTGCAATCTAAGGATTCTATTACCCCTATGGATATGATATATGGCTGTTTCTATACTTTGTAATGGCATTAAATATTGCGTGGACTTATAATGATGAGCTCTACACTTCAATGTGAATATTAAGTGGTTTTTAGAAGTTGTAAGCTTGCATGCTGTAAGCTTAACCATCAAAAACATACAAGTTAGCCCAGAGGTATGCAGCCTGGTCTGAAGAACTTTACTGGTAAGCATGCATCATACATATTACAGCTTTTTTACTATTATTGCAGTTATAAGCTTTTGACAATATTATGGAGACATTTTGAACTCTTTATCTGTCATTTCTTTGATTTTGCGCATGTTTAATATAATGTTAAATGACCAAGGTGTTTTCACTCTCTTTGGTGCCCAGGAGGGAGGGGTTGTACTAGGGTCCATCCCTTTAAAAAAATTGCCTTCCCAGTTGCAGATCTGAATTTTACAGGAGGGGGGGGGGAGAGTGTTTTTCGGCTTTTATAACAAAAATTGACCAAATTAGGCTGATTTTGCAGGATTTTGGCAATTTTACAGGGGCCGCCCGCCCCTTCCACTCCCCCCTTGATCCGCAGCTGCTTCCCATATAAATTTTACATCGAAAGTCCGTCTAGTGATAAAAACAATTTAAAAAAAATTAAAAATCGGATGAACCATTTCAAAATAGCGGCCGAATGTTTTTTATGTCACGTCAAAACTTTTTCTGCCATGTATTTAGAAAAAACTTTTCCCAGCTGAATTTTTGCATGAAATTTGCCTCAAAGTTGCACATTATAAACAAAGTATACAACATTGCTGATATAAAATTTAAAAAAAAATTGGTTGATTTTATGGGCAAAAAAAATTTGAAAAGCACCCTAGAAAAAACGAGTTTATGCTAATTAGCACAAAAATGACATGGTCGATTTAAATTTTCTTGCTACTGGCCGCACTGCATTAAGGCCCTGTCCAGACTCACTATCGTATAAATTTTATTGAATAAAACACACAGTTTAATTCGATGACCTATACGTCATTAGGATTATATGGAACGGCGATGTAAAAAAGTTGCATTTTGCACTGCACGAAAACCTGTGGTATGGTCCCGTGGACAACATGTCCTTTTCATGTTATACATTGATAAGTTTCCAAGCATTGTGGATGACCAAAACATTTGACAATTAAGTGTGTTTGAAATTTCAATTGCCACTGTGTACGAAAGGCCTGCTCCTCCACCTCTCTCTGTTGCAATTGCCTCTATGGCGTTTCAAATGGTGGCACAATTTCCCTGTGTATGTCTATCCTATCCTATGTCTACCCAGTGAAACAGTCAACAACACAGCAGAAATATAGCAAGCTAATGACCTTAAGTTCCTGCATTACCTGTGCGTCGAGGTGAATATTTGTGTTCTGCAGCATTGTGGGTATTTTTGTGGTCAGAATACTGAAGCATGCTGGGTATTTTTTTGTGTGGTTGGAATACTTATTCCAGCATGATGTAAGTTTTCTATATTTTAGCTGACAAGTGGTTGGAATACTAATTTAAAGCTAGTATTGCTCTACTAATTTGCATACTAGTATTTGGAATACTTGTTTGGATTCCTCATTTAAATATTTTGGCCTATAGGAATACTAAGCAATATCCCAGGAATACTAACAAGTGGTTTGAATACTATTATGTAAATTTTAGCTTACCGGAATACTAATATGTGGTTCGAATACCAATTGTGTAGCTAGTATTTGTCTTCTAATTTGCATACTAATGGTTCGAATACTTATTTGTGGTTCCTCATTTAAATATTTCGGCCTATCGGAATACATAGCACATGGCTCAAGAATACTAACAAGTGGTTTGAATACATACAATAGTGGTTTGAATACAATTCTGTGTATTAAACCACTAATGTTCATGTAGAATTAAGTGGTTGGTTGTATTCAGGTACATGTCTTTGAATACTTATTGAGAATACAATAGGGATACATTCGCATTTGGTAAGGGTATGCAGATAAACAGAAGCAGAAATTATCACTGTATGCATGAAAAGGAGACTCCTAGGCTTAAATAACAGTATTAGTCTTCAGAGCTGACACTTATTGGTTCAATTTAAACACAATTTTACTGATAACATAATACACCATGGTAAAATGTTGATTTTCATTGAAATAAAAAAAGGGACTTTTTCAATGGAGGGGAGCTCTACAATAACGGTCTTTCGACAGTCAGTTAAAAGTGGGAGAAATGTGACATTTAATATTGACTATGTGAAGATGCCGTAAGTATCTTGTAATAAAATTTTGTTCCTGGCTCTATTTCTTCTGGGTAAAGTTCAAAACTTTTTGATACCCCCTCGTACATTTATGGTTAAAAAAGAAAAACATAAAACAGGAAACTATAAAAAGAAACATTTCAAACAAAAAAATTATTGTCCTCCATTTTCAGCTCCATGCTTTTTTCATTTCAAGTTTACTGTGCAAAAGTAAACTGCCCGTAATTTTGATAATTATTGACAGATTTAAAAAACAAATTAGAATCCAAAAACAAATTAAACCAATCGTCAGCTTTATTTAGTTATTTTTATTGCTTTTTGCTTTGTTTATTGTTTGCTTTGTTTGTTGAGGGAGTTCTATGCTACTGTTCGTAGATCAAATTCAAAGACGAGCATGTCTTCTTTCAGAGCAGGACTTCAACGCTACATTCAAGAGTAGAGACACTATAATAATAAGTAACAAAATGTTTCAGAGCGCCAATAACATTTTACGTGCTGACTTAAAAAATAACAGGAGAAAAGTTAATGACAAGAGCAAATCACTGAAAACTTTAACTAGTCAAGCAGCTGCTTGACTAACTTTAAACTAGTCAGGCAGGTTAGTCCAGCTTGCCTGACTAGTTTGACATTGGTCAAGCTAGGCTTGACTAGCTTGTAAACTAGTCAAGCCTGCTTGACTAGCTTGTAAACTAGTCAAGCCCACTTGACTAACGTGCAAAACCTTGCTTGACGAGTTTGCCAGACTGAGAGCTTGACAGTACAAAAGAGCTTGACCAACTTCAAGTTGGTCAAGCTGGCTTGACTAGCTTAAGTTAGTCAGGCTGAGCACGGTCAGGTGGAGTCATTGATGGCAACATGGTGGACAGCACAGACATGTAAAACATCGTGCCGTCGTTTGATCTCATAAATATCACCATTATGTACTGATGTATAGTGAATTATAACATTTGATTATATGCAGCTCACGGACTATAATTTTGGTGGTACTCATATGTCACTCTTAAACTTCTTTCAACATTATTGACGGATTAGCTATACATCGTTGATTAAGCGCTTGTTATCGTACATGTGCACTGGCGTGCTCGACTAGCTTGCCTGACTAACGTTGCCTAGTCCTGCTTGACGTTAGGCAAGTCTGCTTGACTAACGTTAAGTTAGTCAAGCCTGCTTGACTAACGTTAAGTTAGTCAAAATGGGTACCATCTGGACTAACGTAAAACTAGTCATTGACTAGTCAAGCGACTTGCCTAAACTAGTCCAGCTTGCTGGACTAACGTCAAGCTGGTCAACAGACTAACTTGCTGGACTAACGTCAAGCTGGTCAACAGACTAACTTAAAACTAGTAAAACAACTAAAATGAGACTAGTCCAGCATGCTGGACTAGGCTAAGTTAGTCATCCTTGTTAGTCCAGCAATACTGACTAACTTAAAGCTAGTCTAGATGGGTACCGTCTGGACTAGCTTTAAGTTAGTCACACTGACCAGTTTAGGTTTTCAGTGTATCCACCTATATCTGATGGAGATCTGTTAAACCTTCGACTTAAATAGACATTTTTGAGGATTAAAACCATTGTTATAGTATATCCAACGAAAATGTAGGCTAACCTGCATTATTTCATGGGGATGTAGGGACATAAGCCAATTTATTTATAAACATTAGTATGTCAGAGTCACCCACTTAGTTCTCAGATATGCCTGTCATTGCTTGCTTCAATATTACACGTAATTCAATCCACCAGAGTATCTTCATACAAATATGATTGACTCTATGCATGTATGGCTATTGAAAAATTGAAACAATCTTCCAAGATATACTGATTTTGGTTCAAGTGTTAATGTATAAATGTTTGCATTAAAAATAAAAGACAATGTTTGCGGTATGGTATTCACTTTACATATATCTGCACAAAATAATTCCACTATAAGGCCTAAAAAAAAATGTTTGTTTGCCCTCCGCGACCGACCCAAAAAATCCCTAAAATTAGGGTCGCGATTTTAGTTTTTTTTTTTCAAACATGTAAAATATGAAAACTCAATATTTTCAATGGAAAACAAAAGTTAGCAGTATAAAGTCGCATTTAGTAGTATAAAATGCATATTTCCTCTAAATAATGACCCACAATATTTGATTAAGCCCTCCATTGTTTGGCATTTGCAATAAAATCCATGGAATGACATCATTCTTAAAGTATATGTGAAGAGTAAAAAAAAAAAAAAAAAGAAAAGACCTACCGACCCTCCAAATTTTTGGTCATTAAGGGCAAACAAACAATTTTTTTTTGGCCTAAGGTGTATGGAGTTACTATAGATGCAACACACAGTCATTTCAGGTCTCCGAGAAAAATGTGAATTTACGAAGATTTTTACTCAATAATGCAGCAATTTTTGTTTGTGGGTTTAATCAAATACTTTTAGACGTAAGAGAGAACCTAGATGGGACCAATTGTATGATTTTCATTAAAATAACTTGATTTTGAAGGGAAAAACTTCCCTTCGATACCGCAGCTGTACATTGTATAGCTGCTGACAAGGCAATAGATCAATACGAGGAAAATGAAATCAACAGTAACAGAAGTGGAGAAGGCAGCAAGTAGTCAAATGAAAACAACCATAGCAAACACTGTAAGCTAACTATAGAATAAAAACTTCTCCTGCAAGAAAACCATGACCGAAAGAACAACCTGTTAGTCTATGGTGTAGAGGAGAAAAAGGATGAAGATATTAAATGTGTTCAACAAGTCAGTACAAGAAATGTCATGACATTTTGTTCACTAGTGCCAGATCAGAGTGCCCTTGCCACAGATGCACTCATGATTTCATGGGAAGGAATGCTGGCATATACCTTTCCACCCCTAATCCTTTTAGCCAGAGTGATAAAAAAGATAAAAGCAGAGGATTGTGTGATAATTCTGATAGCCCTACTATGGCAGAGGCAGGTGTGGTATCCAGATCTCTTGGATTTAATGATATAGCCCTACCTCTAAAGTTGTCAGACGAGGTAGACTTGCTCACTCAGGACAAGGGAAAGCTTGTCCATCCAGATCCAAAAGCTCTAAAATTAGTAGCTGGAAACTGTCAAGAAGGGAAAACTTAAGAAAGAATTTTCTGTAAGAGCTGCCAGCATTATGGCATCTGCCAGAAGATCTAGCACAACAAGAACATATGACGCTAGGCTTAAAAGATTCTATGGTTGGTGTGAAGAGCGGAATACAGACCCCTCTTCAGCTTCTGTAACCCAAATTTCAGATTTCTTACAGGAGTTGTTTGATAAGCATATATGTAGTCCTACAACCATATCGGGATATAGGTCGGCTATATCATTGATTCACAAAGGAGTCAATGGTGTTTCCTAGGGGCAGGACAAAGATTTGTCAGATTTTATTTCAGGAATGAGAAAGTTGAGACCAAGAAAGAGAATCTTGACCCTAAATTGAAACTTGCACTTAGTACTTAACATGTTGACAAAAGCTCCGTTTGAACCTTTGTCCAAGACAACTATGAAATACCTCACACTAAAGACGGTGTTTTTAGTGGCAGTAACATTAGGTCGGCGCGTAAGCGAGATACATGCCTTATCAACTGGTGAAAATCATTTTCGTTGGGAAAAGAACGGGAAAGCAGTACGACTCCTCACAAATCGTGAGTTCCTGGCAAAAAATGAGTCCTTGAACTTTGAAGAATCCCGGACAAGATATATTTTTGGCGAGTTTTGATCAATTTTCCTCTTCAGATGAAGAGAATCTTATGTGTCCATTCAGGGCTTTGGCCATTTATCTGGACAGAACCAAGGCTGTTGAGGAAGGCAATGCACAATTATTTCTCACCCATAAAAAAGGGGAAGTTAGGAAGCCTTCTAAAGACACCATTGCACGTTGGATAGTAGAGACTATCAAAATGTGTTACCAATTGGCAGGCAAGGACGATTTTCTGTTAGCCAAGGCTCATTATACCAGATCCCTTGCCTCATCATGGGCTCTCTTTCAAGGGGTGAACCTTGAGTAAATTATAAGATCAGCATTTTGGAGTTCAGACACAACATTCACTACGTTTTATCAAGAAAAGAAAAAGAACTGAAAGCAAAAGTAATTATTTCCAGTGAAAGGAGTCATGTAATTTAGATTTCCTTGACCAGAAAGTGTCATGTTTGACTGATAACAAATACAAATGTTTTCCTAGTTAGTGGTAGCTTTGTTTTATAGAGTTACATGTATAATATGCTTTGTATTTTGAAGTTGCTGAGTTGTTGTTTCTAAGTTCTTAGTATTAGAAAAGATGTTGGCAGTTATTGTACAAAGTTTATGCCACAATCATGTTACAAGTTTCAAACTGTGAGTTTATGAAAAAAGTGATCCACAAACCTAGAGTACATGGAATTAGGAGATTCCAGGATCTTATATGACCGAGGGACATGTTTGGATAGGTACTTCCTGCCACCAGTACAGCTGTGAAGTCAGTATAATGTTTGAACCAGTGGTGAGTATATCAATTGTAGGGAAATTAAAATGTATCTTATTGAATGTATTTAAACTAGATTCATACACTCACCACAAGTGAGTCTCCCACCCAACCATCCCCACAGGTACCTACATGTATATTTATAAGCCAAAGAAGAATTGGTTTACTTCAAGTTGTGGTATTAGGGATGGGCGATACTGGGTATCGGTATCACGGAAAATTTCAAGGTTTTTTGGGCGATAAAAGTGGGATAACGGAAGGAAATAGCATTATGTTTGAACAAGTGGTGAGTATATCAATCTAGTTAAAATACATTTCAATTAGGGAAATCTTAATTCTCTTGTGTCAAGTAACAAGCAGTTATTAATCTATAAATAAAAATATTTAGATGAGGCATGTTTCTGATCAAACCATAAGAAACAGGCTTCACAAAGTCCACCTTCGTGTCAGAAAACCCGCAAAGAAACCAAGATTGACAGCTCTTCATCACCTTGCTTGATTGCGGTTTTGTCAGAAACAACGACAATAAAACTTGAATCAGTGGAAGAAATGTCACGTTTAGTGATGAATGAAGATTTGTTTTGAGATCTTTGGTTGGTCGATTGAAGGTATGGAAAAGACCTGAAGAACATTTTTCAGATTGCTGTATTGACTGAGCCAAAGCTTTTAGAGAAGACAGCTTTATGGTGTGGGTGGTATTTCAATGGCAGGAAAGACTAGACTATTATTATTGATTGAAATCTTAATGCAATGGACTATCGCTATAAGGCCACACTTATTTAATTGTTTGTCTCAAATCTGCCGAACGCTTTAGTTTAACAGAGAAGCCAAGTAGTACTATTTTCCGTATTTCGTACGTGAAATTCTTGCAAATACCAATTGTGTACTTTAAAGTATGCATTTAGATCGTCTGAAAAAAATATAATACTCCCCTTGAGCACCCAAATTCTACCTTAAAATTGCCCATG
>JXSR01S009078.1:19047-32945 GCA_000969725.1 Ophiothrix spiculata
AAAGGTCCAGTAGTTCCCGTTCAACCTATATAATCCCTTGTAACATCCTATCTACTGAATATTAATCTAGGGACCTATCTAGTTGTTATGGGGAAATGCAAATAGAGAACTATTGAATAATATATTCCACCTCTAAAAACGTGCCATGAGAATAATCTCATATAGTGAGTATCTTAGCCATACCAAACCTATTTTCAAAATGTTTACAGTGTTAAATATATTTGATATGTTATAATAACAAAATGTTTTTAAAAAAGGTCTTTTGGGAATTTTTTGCAAACTCACAAAGAAAATCATCATACTATAATTCACGGGATGTATGTTTGTTTGTATGTATGTCCGTTTATAACTCCAGAACCCTTGACCCGATCTGGACCAAACTTGGACCATGTATAGCAATTGGCCCACTGAGTGTTATAGGGGTGGTCCGGTGGAGGTCATCCAAGGTCAAAGGTCATCTAGAGGTCAAAGCTTGAAATTGTCCAAAAAATTGACCTAAGGTCATCCCAGGTCATTTTGAGGTCACAGCCGTAACTCCAGAACCCTTGATCATACCTGGACCAAACCTGGACCACGAATAGCAATTAGCCCTCTTGAGTGTTACAGGGGTGGTCTGGTGGAGGTCATCCAAGGTCAAAGGTCATCTAGAGGTCAAATCTTGAAATTGTCCAAAAAGTTGACCTAAGGTCATTTCGAGGTCACACCAATAACCCCAGAACCCTTCATTCTACCTGAACCAAACCTGGACCATGAATAGCAATTGGCCCCCTGAGTGTTATAGGGGTGGTCCGGTGGAGGTCATCCAAGGTCAAAGGTCATCTAAAGGTCAAATCTTGAAATTGTCCAAAAAGTTGACCTAAGATCATCCCAGGTCATTTTGAGGTCACAGCCATAACTCTAGAATCCTTGATCTTACCTGGACCAAACCTGGACCATGAATAGTCATTGTCCCCCTGAGTGTTATAGAAGTGGTCCGATAGAGGTCACTAAGGTCACAGGTCAATTTGAGGTCAAATCTTGAATTTTTTCAAAAAGTTGTCTTAAGAGCATTCCAGGTCATTTCAAGATAAGGAACATAACTCTACCTGGATATAAACTGGGACCATGAATAGCATTTGGCCCGTAATAATACCCCGCTAGTAACTATAATACAGGAAATAGAAATGACTGCAAAATACCTATCCACAAAATTAACAGTATCCTAACAGTCGGACCAAGTGTTTGGAATACATTGCCAAAAATGTTAAAAAGTCACCAACCTTAAGTTATTTTAAGTCAAACTTGAAATCTATATTTGGTATTTACAAGCAGAATTAAGTCTCATTTATTTATATGGTAACATTTGGTTAATACTACTGAATCTGATATCGATATAACTTATTATTATACATTATTTGATTCTTACCTTCTTAAACATGTCTATGACTTTTTTGTGGTGGCGTGTGAGAGTGAGTGTGAAGTGAGTAGCCAAGTATACTTTTCCGTTTAGGTTTGATGTACTTTTTTTTATTTGTTTTTGCATACTGTTTTTATATTTAGGCCCTCCTTATTAATTTTTCAGGGAGCACGATTTACAGGCTTCTGCTTCTAGTTGTGTCTCCTCCATCGTTTTTTATCATGTTTTGTTATGTTTTTGATGGAAATAAATATGATTATGATTATGATTATGATTATGATTATCTGCTGAAGTTCAATATTTATAGAAAAATTATCATTTGTGCTTTTGATTTACTGCTTTTCTGCAGAAATAATAATCTAATGATAGTGTGTCTAGAAAATTATTCATTTAATTCTTGAAATTAAACTTCTTATCTATCAAAATATTTTAGTGTAGAGATCATGTTATTTGAAAATGTAATCTCCAGCAAGGGTTTAGCCAGGATTTGAAAGTAGGGCGTCCAAATTCGCGGCCGGGCGAAAAGGCCGACTTTAATCAAGACATCGTGACATCAGCATGATTAATATTCATACTTGACAAAGAAGACGATTATATAGTTATTTCAACATGGCGAACTTACGAAGACACAACGCAGTATAAACGGCATTTTGAAGTCCACAAAAGTACATTAATTGATCAGATTTTGTGATGATGATGATGATTATTGAAGATAAATTCTAACATTTAACAGTGAATTTCATATCGTAAAACACATTTTTGGACGCCTTATTGGGCGTCCTTTGCATTTTACAGGGCGTCCATTTTCGTGATCAGCCGTCCAAATGATGGTTGGATGGCTCTCTGACTAAACCCTTGATCTCCAGAAAGAATAAAAACTCTTAAAATAAAGAAGCTCACATTTTGAAATATTTAGGAAAAGTAGATACATTAGCCTAAATACTCATATCAGAAAGATATTTGTTTAAAATTATTATTACTATTATTTTTGAGAACCAATGATAAAGTCAAGAATAATGCTGTGTGGTAGACCTATATAAAGTCATAGAAAAGTGCTCTGGGAAAGAGAATTGCCCAAATTTGAACCTGGGTCAGTTGTGTATGTGGCAAGCATGATAACCATTAATTACACCTCAAAGTTCCACAGGACACAACACATTTTAGATAAATATCTATATGCACATACTACGGGTGGTGCCGCATTACATATCAAGGTAAAGTCAAGGATCATGGTGCTTTACTGTAGATTTATATAAAGTAAAAGTAGTGTTTAGGGAATGTATTAACAATATTGAATATTTACATTAAAGGTGGCTGTTGGTCTTGTAATTTGGAAAAATTAATCTCAAAAATGAACCTGCAAGTTCAGTAAGTCCCTTAAGGGTGATTTATTCTGAAGCCAGGTAAGTCCCTAAAGGGTGATTTATTCTGAGGCCAAAATGTACCCTTTTCCCCTATTCACACCCTAAATGGGGATTTAATGATACCATTAAAAAGTCCCCTATTTCTTGAAAATGGCTATTTTTGATACCCTAAACTATGTCACCTAGCTGATTGACCCTTTTAAATCCATAAAAACAACCCTAATTCACCTTTTTCTTGGTCACGCTGTACCTGCAACATTATACTTGACTGGCCCCCTGGGCAGTATGTAAAGGTTAGATTTGGCCTAATAAAGAGAGTTGTGCAACTAAGGTCTTCAGTCAATAGTTACACAAGATACGTTGTTATGATTCAAGCGCAGCAGGTAAGGTCTTGTGATGTTATCAAGAAGAGTATAACAGCAAAAGCAAAGTGTTAGTCTGCAACCATGGTCTTCACATAGTCGCACATAAAATGATCTCATTATCAATTATTATTTGATTAATTTTTACAGATCGTGAAGAGTTTACTGAGCAAGGCACACACACAACTGAAGCAGGCAGTAAGCTCAGCAGATGAGGTCCGAGATGTAGTGAAGAATAAAGACAGCATCACAACAGCCTATATGACGTTGGTTAGCTTTTGTGATAATATACTGAGACAGAAGAATACAGGTATGAACTAGTGTATGGTAGACTTTAACATGAACTTTAGTGATAGCTCAGGTGTACGTTCCCACTGCGGTGATGTAGTCAAGAATAAAGACAGTATTACAACAGACTATATGACATTGGTCAGCTTCTGTGATAATGTACTGAGACAGAAGAATGCAGGAATGAAATTGCTCATTTCAGTAAAATATTTATACTTTCAGAAGATATTTCCGTACATTCCTTACCCGATACCAATTCCTACCCTGCCTGCGTTGTCAAATACACTCTCCAAGCGATGAAGTACGACTCCATTGAAGCCATGCAGAGGTTCCCAAGATTGTTACAACTGGTGGAAGATTATCCAGATGTTATGGATCTCATGATCAAACAGGTAATTTCAAAATTTAATACACTATGCGAGTATTGCCCGATGCCTTAAAGTGCAACTATTTTAAGCATTGGTTTGTTTTCCCACTGATGCCACCAAATTATACTATACTCTATAAACCTTGAAGCATGCAACAAGCAGCCGATTAATGCTCAAACACCAAATATGATCATACGGGGAAGTAAATTAGTCCGTATTTTTCAAATCATAACTACATACTCAATCTTGCTGAATCTTCAAATAAACGTATGATAAAGGTTTGTACATGTGTTAGCAACAAAATTAGCCAAAATCATGAACAATTCATGTTCAAAAGTATTAATGCGCAGTGATTTGGTCCTAATCAATCATGATCAAGCATTACTAGTCTCTTACACAATACAAAACCACCACTTCACAATCTTGTAGAATACAAGTGATATGCTATGGATCTCGTAACAGACTCTGATTGCTTATGTCATACTTCAAGGTTTATAGAGTATAGAGCAAACATGGCCTGTTCACTTATTAATTACCCACTATTGAATGCAAGGCATACCAACTCTAAATAAATTGACAAATTTGTATTTCAATCCAGTCTGAGATCAAGCCCAAATTTGAGATGCAAAATCAAGTAGACAAATTCATAGATCAAAAGAAGACTTCCCATCAGGTTCATACATCCAAGCATCAAGAAAACCTATATTTTTCTGGCATACCACTGTCCTCACATTCCTGTGGGCCACTCAAGTATAATGTTGCAGGCATAGCGTGACCAGTTTATCAAAACACCCCTAAAGGTTGATAGTTTCTGAAGCCAAAATAGACAGTTTTTGCCCTATTCGCACCCTAAATCATGATTTTACCGATACCGTTTTCACACTAGGGTTTAAAAAGTACCCTATTTCTTGAAAATGGCTGCTTTTGATACCCTAAACGGTGTCACCTGATTCACCCTTCTGTCCTCAAAAACAACCCTAATTCACCTTTTTTTGGTCACACTATGCCTGCAACATTATATATTTACCAAGCCAAGCATTTCCCTGCCATTTTTCTACCTAACAATATGTGAACTTCCAACAAGAAAACTCACAATTATATATAGTTTGTAATGTTTGTTACCTTCTATCATTTTCAGGCCTCCACCGTACCTTGTTGGATGTTTATAAGTTGGATCAGTCAGATGGTAGCTTTACTTGACAAACCAGAAGCGCCCTCAGTGCAGAAGATTTTAGCGTCTATCGCAAATGAGTATCCACAGGTATGAGTTGTCAATTTATTACACAATGTGCAAATAGCGATAATTGTTGATGAAAATAATTGAATTGATGGGACCTTCAATAGTCAAAAGCTGAACTAATAAGGCACCCCCTTACACCCTGGTGGTGCCAACTTGAAAAGTTTAGTGTGCTTGGACAAGCAACTCACCAACTGCTTATTGACTTGAAGAAATCTGTACAAAACCTTGGGGGCTGGTCCTTGCAGCATTGGTTTAAATGTCATCTAATCAAAACCTGAAATGATGCTCCAAGAGTGGAATGGGGCTTATCTTGATGACAGAGGTCAGCAAACATGAAAGTACACACATGATACACAAAAGCTTTGACTAAGCCTTTTTCTGATTCCAATCGTGATCCATATTGCAGATTTTTAGTGCATCAAGGCTTTATTGTTGTTTAACTCGGTAATTAAACATGCTTACTTTCCATGTATTTAGGCTAAAATACAGGAACCATTCAATTTTTGTTCAGAAACAGGTGGCTCACAGGCTTGGGAACGTAGGATTAACACTGAAATGGGGAAACCAAGCTTTTTCTTAAGCGGGCAATATTTCACAGGATTAAACTGACTTTTTTAGTCACACTGGATGTGTTTTCTTGTATGAAAAAGAAAATCTTGTGAAATATATGCTACAGAATACCCATGTGACTTAAGGGCAACTCTTAAGGGTGCTCCAAGGTCCCCTTGAAAGTTGCCCTTAAAATCATAAGAGTTAAGGGATTCCTTTAAGTATTTGTTCATTTAAGTGTAACTCTAAGAGTTTGTCTTAAAATTCAGCAGAGTTAAGGGAAACTGTTAAAAAAGTTGCACTTAAGTGTGCTTTATGAATACTGCCCCAGGGGCCATGTTCTGATGATCGAACAAGCATTTATTTTCCAAAAATGTGTCTGTTTCTAATCATTTCTTCACAACTTTTGACTCATACTAGACAAAAAATTGTCATAAGGCAAAACTCGGGCGCTATAGTAGGGAGAAATATCTTCGCCTGGTTCTCATTTTTTCAGCCCAACCGGGCTTCAAAATTAGGGAACCATAAGGTAAAACGCCCGGCACCCGATTAAGAAAAAGCTTGAACAGAACTGATCCCAAACTGACTATTCTGAACCAAACCTTTCTAAAAATTGCTTGAATGGACAGTGTTTGGGAATTTAAGGTTGTTGAAATAGGGTCTAAGAAGCAGGGTTTGAAAATGGGGTCTTAACTCTTGAGGGCCACCCATCCCATACTACCTATCGTGGTCGGTGCCCCAAAATGTTGATTTTATTATTGTGTTACCAATCCTATTTTGACCTCTTATTTTACCTTGTGCAGGCCTTATGTTACCCCTTCAAGATCAGCAGTGAAGACTACACATTTGAAAACTCCACAGGCGGCAAAAAGAACTCCGAAGCTGTGTCAAAGCTGAGAAGTGTCTTGGATAATGTGCCGATGATTGAGAGCTTTATCAAAGCTTTAGAGCAACTCACAAACCCTGAACATATATTTAAGGTGTGTATACACAAAGCTGACGATAATTGTATTTAAAATATGTAACTGAAAGATAATTAATTGTGTTTAAAATATGTAACTGAAAGCCAACCAAAAGTTAGCTAAAAGAAATCGAAAGCTGTGTCAAAACTGAGAAGTGTCTTAGATAATGAACCAATGATTGAAAGCTTTATTAAAGCTCTTGAACATACAAGGTATGTATATATTTTTCAAAGCTGAGGTTTGTGTTTATATTTTACTATACCTCATAAATATTTATTAGGCAACCATGCATGAAATATAATTGGACAGTTCAACCTGATGCGTGTGACAGCATTTTGCCTACTTCCCCGATTGCGCGTAACGCCCATGCTGGGAAAAAATTGAAAAACTATCGCACCCCCTATTACCGCACCCCTCGGTTTGAAATTCATACAGTGACCCAGAACAGTATACATTTTAGGTGATTTTTGGTTTTGCTTATATTATGTTCACTGAAATATTTATGAGGTATAGTAAAACAAATACAACATGGTTTATTTTGAGAAGTATTGAAAATTCCTGATCCCTTGTTGGACGCATCCAACACCTCGGGATCAGTAATTTTCACTACTTCCCTCAATACCATATTGTATTTGTATAATATAACTCATCAGGTGCATCACATACGGTTCTATCTCACGAAATACGTGTTTTAATAAGTTTAAAAAACTGTTTGTGTTATTCACTACCAGGCAAAAGCTGATATCATTACTAAAACACTTCAAAGTTTTTAATTTAGTAAAAAAAAATACTGGTTCTCTAGCCAAACCTGTTTTATTAAACTGTAAACTTATAGATCAGTATGTGATAACGATTTTTCGTGTTTTCAGCACGATGTCCAAGATAGGCCCAGATAAACCCATACGCAAAGTAGTCATGGCCGTATTATTAAATCTTAGATAGAACCTTATGTGATGCAGTTTCACATATATATCTATCTTAATGTGTCATGTTGTTTTTCGTTAATCGCATACAGAATTGCGCGAGGTAGTCAAGATAGCACCGAATGTGAAAACATTAATTTGACTTTATTTCACATTAGTCAAATTTGTTAATTAATATCTCATTATTTAGGTAGAAACCACATTTTGTAAATATGAAGAGTTAAAGGTCAAAATATTTATTCCAAATGTTCTCAAAAATGTCAAAAATACGACATAGAACCGTATGTATGTGATGTAGCCAACAAACTGTATGTAATTGAAATCTGGCTAAATTGGTAAAAAAACCTCAGAAGCTGTTGCAAAGCTAAGGAGTCTCTTAGATAATGTGCCGACGATTGAAAGCTTCATTAAAGCTCTTGAACAACTCACCAACCCTGAACATATATTTATGGTATGTATATATTTTTCAAAGCTGAGGTTTGTGTTTATATTATGTAACTGTATGTAATTGAAAGCTGGCTAAATTAGTAAAAAACTCAGATGTCGCAAAACTGAGATGTATTTGCGTCGATGTACCAATGATTGAAAGCTTTAAAAAGTTTATGGGAGAATTGGGAGGGAACATTTTCTTTAAATTGTTTTATGTTTTATTGCTTTCTTGTTGTACAAGATTGGATTGACAATGTTATGAAGCCTGTCTTAGCAACCTCAGGCAAGAGCAATGCTGCCAAGATTAAAACACAGTATCTTGGAATGGCCAAAATATGAATTGGAGAGGAGGGAGGGAAAAGTTTTGTAATTGCAGGTTTAATGTTTTATCTTCTGTGTTGCCTTTTTCTTTAAATTATACAGGATTGGATTCATGATGTCATAAAACTGCTCTTATCAATGACAGGCATACGCGATGCAACAAAGATCAAGACACAGTGTCTTTGATTGACCATAATATGAATTGGATAGGATTGAGGGAAAAGTTCCTTAACGCAAGTGAAATGTTTAATCTTCAGTGTTGCATTTTTCCTTAAATTATACAGGATTGGATTGATGATGTCATGAAACCACTCTTGGCAGCCACAGGAAAACGTAATGCAACAAAGATCAAGAAAACTTATCAAGAATTCTACACCAATCTGTTGGATTACAGAGCCTCACAGAGCTCCATGTATGATGACAGTCAGTCTCAGAGTGTCGCGTTTGGTAGCTTTAGGAGACAATTTGCTCAGGTAAGTTAATGATAAATGGAAGTAGAATTCAATATCAATCTGTCAGATAACAGAGTCTCACAAATCTCATTTTATGATTGCAATCGGGTTTGAAGAGTCACCTTTGGGAACTTCAGGAGGCAGTTTGCTCTGGTAAAAAAGAATGAAAGCCACTCCAAGAATCCTATAAGGTATGGATTATTAACCAACTCACATACTTTAAAACAGATATTTTCACAAGTACATTTTTTACAAAAGAAGACAATCACCGTCTATTTTTACATGTCAACTGAGAATTTTTAAATTTATGAAATTGATATATTCTTGGTAGTTAGATTCAGGATTAAATGATGATTTGCTAAAATTAAATTCTTTTAAAAGTTCATTATTTGCCGTATTGTAATAGGCACATCGGCCATTGTTCAAATCCAGACTGGCGTTATAAGAGCCAAGTACACCAATCTATAATTGGAACTTGTTATGTTCTAATAACTGCAGGGACTACATGTATAAATATACAATACATAGAAATAATATAAAATGAATTTATTTGATTTTGAAAGTTACAATATTCTTGCACTAAAAATCAATTTGTGTATTTGTTTCATTTCAGAACGTGCAAAAGAAGTTTGATGCAGCTTTCGGCAAGGATGGCTCCAAGTTGGTTGCTATGCCAGCGAAGGTAAGATTTGTGGGGAATTGATAAAGTTTATTTGTTTACACCAAGGATTTAAAAAGTAGTCAAATGATAACCCTCTTCATTTGAACTACCAAGTTAGTCTTTTGGAAAGACCATGTTGGTTGTCGTGGATGGCAAAGTTCAACACTTTACTAATATAAATCTAGGGAAATCTAATTGCTGCTGGAAATAGGAACTATTGTTTCAAATAATTTTCGGATATGAAAATTCAGAGCATTGCGTGACAGTATTACGTATGCACTTTTACGCAAATACGGAACATTTTCATGTGCACGCGATGTTATTACTGATTGGAAACGGCATTGCGCACTTCCTGATGTCCTGTAGCTTCCTGTGCTTGTCACAGTTTGTGGATACGCGTTGGCAGCGTTAAAATTGTCAGTTAATGTTCGAAATTTATTTGAAACAATAACAGCTTTGCATGTATGAAACAATTACATAGCTTTGCATGTAAAATGGAATACACACACTGTGTATTCATCAAAACAAGGATTTGCACGATCTGCCATCCCATCTAGCTTGATAATGAAATAACCTGAAACTGCTGCTTACATGTTTATAACAATTATTCACCATACAGGCATTTGAACAGCAATGTGGGAAGATACAAAGAGATATCCAAGACCAAATTGTGAAGAAGAGAACGATGCCTGGAAACTTGAAGGAATACTGCACATGGCTCAGTGATTTCCAGCCGAGAGGACATGATCAAGAACTAGAAATACCTGGTAAGTAATGATGGCTGGAAACTTGAAGGAATACTGCACATGGCTCAGTGATTTCCAGCTGAGAGGCCACGATCAAGAACTAGAAATACCTGGTAAGTCTCATGAAGGAGGGATATTTTCACTGAGCAGGATATAAGTGACCAGCAATGAGTTCATTTTCACCACCAGATGCCAGTGTTATAGAATCAGTTGTTGGTCAGTGGCGGATGATTTTGACAAAACATGTTTTTAATATCCGAGTGTAAGATTTACTTCTTATAAGCAAACCGCAACACGCACTTTTTATTTACACATTGTCTTTTCAGTAAGTGATGATGATGTATGTACACTCCCGGTCAAAAGTGTTTACGCACAAAACCTTTAATCAGTCATATCTCGAGAACCAGTCATCTTTTGCGTTATATTTTTTCGGATTGATATTTCACATATATAGATCTAAAGAACTCAACAGGATTTGAATTTACTGCATTTGAAAATATGGCATGTTAAACATACTGTAAACTTTCTTCCGCACATTCAGAAACAGACAGAGTTTTAATACATAAATGCACATTTGTTGGAAAACTTGTGACCTGAAAATGTTCTTTACGGTTACAAGGTGATAACGAGCACTGAACTAATAAACTACATAGGCACATAGCAAAAAGTGCTTTTGGTGTATTTGTATATGGTACAGGAAATCGGCCATTTCTATGGTAATTGAAGATCAAATATCTGAGGGAACAAAGATTATTTATATTGGATACATTAGGCACCTATTAAAACGTGAATCTTTTCAGAGTCTTGGACGTTTGAAATAATAATTACGTTTTTATCCAAATTTAAGAGTGCGCAAACACTTTTGTGTATGATGATGCTGTGGAACCAATGGGCCTTCAGTGATGAAACTTTTACGTGTATTTTCCTATACTATTCAATGTATCATATTCTAAATGGAAATGGTGTTATCATATATGATGTCATAGTGGGCTTTGATAGTCGATGACCCCCATTTTTTTTATTGCTGAAATTTGAAGTTTATTAACTGAGAAAAAAATATAAAATCTGTGGGTTGGAACTTATCACCGCAATTGTCCTTAATATTGTCCTAATTTTCTTAATTTCCCAAGAGTTATAAAATCTCCTTTAGCTTTTTCTTACAATGGGGCAAACTACACGAGAGCTCGGAATGTACATCCATGTAGATTCCTGGGATGTACATCCATGTACATTCAACAAAATACGTTCGTGCGCCCTACACATTGCATGTGCGTGCGCGTTAACATGCGACTTGGTAGTACGCGTAGGTATAACACGTAGACGCAAATCGCGTCATCGTGTAGACACAATCTCTACTCCAGGAATGTACATCGATGTACATGGATGTACATTCCGAGCTCTCGTGTAGTTTGCCCCATTATTATTTTCTTTCTCTTTTCAGGCCAGTATGGAGGCAAGAGTAAGCCTATGCCTGAGTACCATGTCAAAATTGCCGGCTTTGATGAAAAGGTAAGTTAAGGTGTAAAAAAATACTTAGAAGTAATTGACCTAGATTTCTGAAATGCATTTTGTGAGGTTCTCATGTACCCTTTAGAGGCAAAAGAAAGTAGGCGTCCATGAGCATGAGGCTGGTATGTAAATACATAAGAAATTGAAAATGGGTATACAGTAAACTACACATTTCAGCTATATTTTATAATATAAAGGATTTAGAGGTTAAATTTAGGATTTACTGTCAGAAAGTATGAGCTTTTACTTGATAACAAAATGTAATACTTCAAGTTGAGCCCTTAGGGATGAGAATATAATCATGAGCTGAAACCTGTAATATAAGAATTAAAAAGTTGATTCAAAACTGGATTTCCTAAATATTTATGAACCATAAGCTTCTTCTTAAGCTGACATAAACCGGCAGCCAGAAATCTGGAAAAAAAACGACTCCTGAGACTGAGTCTTAAAATTTCAAGAGAACCAAGAGCCATTTTTCAGGACCTGAAGCCATTTCATCAAGATTTTTTTTTAAACGGCTATGTGTCCAATTGTTTTCTTCAAAAATGTTTACTTATACTAGATACAAAAAAAAAATATACGGCAAGACACGGGTGCTAGTTGGGAAAAATATCGTCGCCTGGGTCTCGATTTTTCTGCCCCACCAGGTGCAAAAGTTGGAAACCATAAGGTAAAAATTGCCTGGTGACTGCTTAAGGTAAAGCTTGTCTATGAATGTTGTCAGTCATCCAGGTTGTGTACAAATAGCAAATTTAACACAAATTGGGTCAACTGAAGTTCTATTTGTTGATGGCTATGTAACTCTCCTCATATATGGAGGATCATCAGACCAACTGATTTTCTGTCGATCCATCAGAACTCACATTTGAGGATAATGGTGTTGTACTTTTGGTCTAAGAACAATATTGGTTTGACAAGAAGCCATATGTGGCTGAAAGGAGATAACCTTAACAGAAAAGGGCCTCAGGTACAACCAAGGCATGCTATCAAGCAATAAAGAAAATTTCCTTATGTCTCTCTCCTATCCTTTCCATATTGTCATAGATCGACAAGCCAACAGAAGATCAGTCGTACACAAAGGTTCGCTGATTGGTTGATTTCTTACTTTCCCTATTTAAAAAGTTAAAATTCCAGTGACTTCTTTTACCTGATTATCATGTTATAATTTAATGTTAAACTTCATTCAATTGAATACAGTAAAGCAACACTGGCCCAAGTTCATGCTGCCCTACCCAAGCATATATATTGATTTTTAATAGCAACTGTAGTCATCATTGTAGGTCAATATACCTCCTTTGGCCTTGGTGCGGAAGCATGGACTTGAGTCAGTGTTGCTTTTCCGTATTCATTGATGACAATATCATATAACTTGATTCTTGTGACTTTTGAATCAAACTTCTTCAATCTAGGTGCGAGTCCTGGGTTCAATCAGAAAACCCAAGTGCATCACAATCAGAGGCAACGATGAGAATGAATACCAATTCTTGGTGAAAGGCGGAGAGGATCTCAGGCTGGACCAGCGTGTAGAGCAGCTGTTCTGTCTCATGAATGATATTTTACAGAAAGACTCGGCTTGTAGTCAACGTGGCTTGAAATTGCGCACGTATCAAGTAATTCCAATGACACACAGGTGAGTAAGGGGTCGCTTCAAAACTCATCCTGCGAAATAAGGTTCGTCAGTCCGAAAATGAAATAAAGTTTGCCAGTCCAAAAATAAAATAGGGTCTGCTAGTCCGAAAAATAATTGGTTTTGTTGATAAGCAACCCATTTTTTTCATTATTTTTTTTTGACTAGCGGACCTTTTTTTCATTTTTGGACTAGCGAACCTTAGGATTAGTGGACCTTTTTAAATTTTGGACTAGAGGACCTTATTTCATTTTCAGACTAGCAAACCTTTTTTAAAATTGAGACTAGTGAACCCTCTTTTTGGACTGACGGACGTTTTTATTTTTTCAAATTCGGACTGGCAAACCCTTAAGTATAGGAAAATACACTTTCGGTCTGGCGAACCTTATTTCATTTTTAGACTAGCGAACCTTTGGACTAGCGAACCTTGTGAAGTTAACCTTCAAACTAGCAGGATGTTACCGATTAGACATATTGATGACAGATTTTTAATAACGTGTTTATTTAAAACATACACTTTTTCCTGCACTTATACTTACCTTCATTGAAATAAACTAATTGGCTATTTACCTCTATTACCGAGCTATCACCCGTTAATTTTTTGGTCGTCCGCCCTCTATTGGCCACCTCTGGCCTAGCAATGACCTTAATCCCCAGTAAATTTCCGGGTGCGCTATGGCGGCATTCGTGCTGTCGTTATA
>JXSR01S009078.1:39465-53379 GCA_000969725.1 Ophiothrix spiculata
AATTAGTTTATTTCAATCCGGTAAGTATAAGTTAGGAAAAAGAAATTTCAAATAAGAAATTTTTAAACATTTATATATTTAAAATGTGCAACTTTCTGTTCATTGATAAACCTTTTCTTTTCAGGATTGGAATGATAGAATGGGTTCCACACACTGAGACATTGAAAGGCTTCCTGGAGAGTGCCATGACGGAAGATGAGATTAAAGCTTATAAAATGTAAGTGCAAATGCTATGTAGTTATAATAATCAGTTGTTTTGTAGCGATGTTCCATTTGGATCATAGATCTTTTTGATCACACACCCCTTATAATTGAAGTCATTAAATTTCCTACAAATCATGAACATCTGAACACAATAAATGTGTGGAGTAATTAAACAAGCGTATCTTTTCTCACAATTGCGGAGTTTGCTGACCAATCAAGATACGCCCAGTTCATTTTTGCTATCGCTGCATAGTAATACACACTCTTGGCATACGCACCCTGGAGATATGTTTTGTAGGAAATTTAATGATTTCAATAATAATATGATTTAAGTAAATTGCCTAAACAATTCATTTCACTTGTCCGATGACAGTTTTAGATGCATAAGGAAGACTTGAGTATCCATAGAGAACCTGCAGAAGCAAGCATGGACTGAAAACCATATACATATATACAGTGCCGGGACCGGGAATCAAACTGGGGACTCATTGGTGCAAAGCAGAAGTATCGCCGTGCTTTGCAATTTCCCTTGTTCTTGGCCAATGATTGTTGATAGTTATGTCAAATAATTAAAAAGTTTATCACCAATTTAGCTCTTCTCATTGCATCACAGTCTGTGAAGTCTTTGAGTTCAACCCCAGTGTAGCCAAAATCCATATGACTAACCAGCTGCTAGTCATCTTGTAGCAGAGTGTCTTGTTTGAACACGTAAAACAATTGTGAAAGTGATCGGGTGGCTACAATGGTTTAAATGTGAAAGATCAAGGTTTATCGCCTCTTACGAGTTTGTGGCAGAATTATGCACAAGAACGGAATAGAGCTAAGGCTTCAAGTGATTAGGGAATATCTGTACAGCATGCTAAAGTCATGTAGTATTAAATTAAATCACCTATATTAATTTTTTTTTTCAACTTCATATTTATTATTTTTTCAACTTGCAGGACTGGACCAAGCAGCAAACAGCGTCAGTTTATCACAAAATATCAATCGGGCAACTCTGGAAATCATCCTAAAACTGCATATCAGAAGCTCTATTTGTAAGTAGATTAATTTTATTTTATTTATCCTATATAATTCTTTATCTTGTTCTTCGATAAAAGCTCTGTGGCAATTGATTATATCGGCGACATGTAGTTTGCAACTACCACAACCAAAAGTGACAAGTTTTTGCAAATTTCTGTTGAAGCAAAGTGATAAGCTACAATACCTCATTGTTATGGAAGCATCATCATCCTGGTAGTGTAGCTTTCAACCTTGATTTATTTTTATGATTTCAGCTGAATTTCATTGTGCATTTGGCCATTTTAACGAAAAAGTGGACATGAGAAAAATATTGAAAAAAGGATGTAATTATTCAATGAAAAATGCTACCACCATATATTTGGTATCAAAAGAAAGCTATTTTGAAGCTCTTTAAAATGAACCTAATTTTGAAAAGACTGAACAAAAAAGTCTATGAAATTTCTTTAAAAAACCTAATTTTGGTCAAATTTCTTGATGAAGAGTAGTAATTTTTATTTAATTTTTTCAACCCATTCTTGGTTGTTTACTTGGGTGTTATGTTCTAAATGGCTTAAATAAGGATCAAATTTACACATGAGGTTGTATTTTTTGTTAATCCTGACCAGGCGTTACGGTTCAGTGCACCCAAAAATTAGCGGACAAATTGTCCTTCCGTAACCATGATCCCTTCACATTTCCATTGTTAAAACATAACCGTAGGGAATATTTTGAAGTGGAATGTGTCAAACTATTGCAGAAACAACAAAGCAATGCATTCAGTAACTTTGAAATAAAATTTCTTCATAAATTTCAGAAAAATTTTCAAAAATGTACTCAAGGTGAAAAACCATGTCCGTTTTGCTGTCCTTCCATAACCGACGTCATTAATATGCATATTTTGCGACAGAAATTTTTATGAAAAAATTCCTGTTGAATATGAATGCTTTGAGGTATACTCAACTAAATATGGAATTAGTTTTATTTTATCCATTTTAATTTTAGCAATGTATGTGTTTGAAATACAGAAAAATTCTGTGATTGTCCTTCCGTAACTGTGAAAATGCCCATTTGTTTCTCATTACATCGTAGCCAACTAAGTGCCTGTTGTTGCATGGCTCTGATTTTCAAGTTACATTTGTCAATGTTAGAATTCTCTTACATATGTATTGATTCTGTGACCTGTGTGTCCATAAGTTTTGTAAAAGAAATTTTAACATCAATTATTCAGCCTATTCACATACTATTAGAAAATGAGTTAAACTTGATCATTATAATTGGGAAGAATGGCAGGGCTGCATTACATTTATATGTTACTTATACAATTTTTTTGTATTTAAAGCTCACCACAAGTATTGTGGGATGAAAAATGCATACAGGAGAGATAGATGTCGATAAATGATTTGCAATGGACTTTAAACACACTGTCAATTTAATTGGTTGGAAACGTTGACTTCAAAATGGCTGTATTTATCCTGAATTTTGTTGATCTTTTCCAGGAAAGCTGGTTACACAGAAATGGTTCGTGCATTCCGTCAGTGGGAGAGCATGGTGTCTTGGGACCTGCTAAGGTAAATTTGTCAAGATTTTATAAGAAATATGTATTCTGTCAGACAGGGTTGTTAAAATAGAGTACTTTAGCGCTGTTACTGGCGTGAAACTTGCTGTGGGATGTCTATGGAGTGCTCCAATATCTCCCTATGCAGTATTATATGTTTCTGCTCCTAAAAGGATGGATTTTTTATTAACTTAAAAGAATTTTTTACCTGCAATGTATCAAAGAAAAGGGTTGAAACAGAAATTAATTTAGCTATCAGGATAAATTTGGTATAGTTGCTGGATTTAATTCGTGAACGCGTACTCAAAGTCTTGTGCGTAGATGCAAACACAACAACCTTGAAAATGTACGCTCACGTCAGAGACCAGTGCGTATTTGGTACAGGCACGAGTTCATGAATTAAATCAAACAACAATAGATCTTATCATTCAGGTATTGTTTCTCGCCATGGAGTTTCATGGAACAGCCTCAACTGACCAATCAGATGTCAAGATTTCACTCTGTAACATCAGTGCATCCAACAGAATACCAGAGATATAAAGGTGGTTTCAACTATAGTTGTTGGATTTAATTCGTGAACGCGTGTTTATAGCAAGTACGCGAGCGTATATTATCAAGGTTGTTTAGTTCGCGTGTACGCACAAGGCTCTGAGTACGCGTTCACGAATTAAATCCAACAACAATAGCTGTCGTTGCTGCAGACGACATTTGCGTACTGCTGCAATGGTCTGTTCCAAGAAAAGTTGAATTTATTCTAACTCAAAATATTGTGTCGTTGGGACCATCACAACAGGGTAATCGATATATCGGCTTGTCGTACGGCAAGCATATGCGACAAGGTCGAGTTTGCGCACTTTTAAATTTTTGACGTTACGCTGGTCGTACGACCACACGACAGGCAAGTCTGAAACCAGCTTGATAATTAAAGGTCAATGTTAAAGCATGATATTTGTTCTGAGCCCTCCTTCAGTGTGAGAACATATTGTCTCGGGACCTCCCTCCTCACATAAATTTGAAGTGACATAACAAATACAGATATCAGAGATAAAATAATGGTAGGTCAGTGTTTCAGGCTCCCATTACCATGCAAATACAATATTTCAAGCATGCCAACATATTTTTATGACCAAAATGTATTTAAAAAAGTCTAAGAAGAATATGTAAAAATCCCAATTTGATATTGGATGGACTTAACATGGTTTGAAAATAAGCTCGTCACTTGCGTTGGTCATATTTTAATTTTCTCTCCTGTCCTCATCAGATCCTTTGTTATACCTCACACCTTTGTTTGATTTGATGGTTGGTTGGGAAGGGCATGATTTTGTGAAGGGTTAAAGCTGAACATACAAATTTCTTAGAAATTAAACTCTCAAGCTTGAAAAACAGCCTAAAATAATACCTTGTGTGTCCAAACACATATTTTCATGATTGTAGCAGTTTGATATCAGCTAGTCTTGATAGCTTATAGGTGGAAGACCTTCTTTCTGCTTAATAAAAGGGAGATATCAGTCAAGTTAGCTCAATCGGTAAGGCGCTCGCTTGCGGTGCGGAAGGTCCCGAGTTCGAACCCCGCTGGTGCCAAATAAGTTGAGTGTGCTTGAAATTCCCTTGGACAAGGAACTAACTGCTAATTGTCTCTGTAGTCTCTGCAACGAAAAGAATAAACTCTTGCAATCCAATCAACTGTCAAGAACTGATTTATGATGAATGATATACTGTCTAAAATCCACTGCACAAATCCTGGACTCAGTGTCAGTGCCTCAAAATTGGAGTATACTTTAACCCTTACCGTCCTACGTAAAACATACTACATAGTACTACAGGCAGAAATCAGGAATTAGCCTAAGTCTAGTATGTCATAGATGCCGGATATAAATGGGCATGGAATTGCTGCCAGGGCAGGCCACTCTCGGTGGCTTGCCATAGCTGGACATTGGATCGGGATGCTCGGGGTCAGGGGTACGAAACCCTGGGGGAACCGGGAGAATCCAGCCATTTTTGTATGATGCAATCGGACTTAGAAAGTTTTTCAATGTGTGAAAGTTAGGGTTAATAGTCACCTCACAAGTAAGTTGGGTAACAGAGCTTTTTTCCATGTTTTTCAACTCTTCCAGACGAGCCTTTTTACAGATGAGCGCATCACCTGAAGCATTCCACACACTAAGAACGCACTTTGCTAGGACACACGCAACAATCAGCATCTGCCAGTATCTCCTTGGCATCGGTGATAGACATCTTTCCAATTTCTTAGTCTGTCTAGAAACAGGCGGTATGATTGGTATTGACTTTGGTCACGCTTTTGGTTCCGCAACACAGGTTAGTTTTAACTTTACTCACTATGAATTTTTAACACTGAAAATCACACTGAAAATCAGAGAGTGACTCTGAAAATCCATGAAAATGGTCTAGAACAAAGGATTTGAGTAACCCTGAAAATTTTTCAGTGGTATTTCAGAGCATTTCAGTGTATTTTCACTGCTTTCCAACTCAAGTATAATGAGTATTGATTGGCAAGTACTTAGAATAATAATGACAGTACACACTTGAATTTCAGTGTGATTAGCATTGTTATCAGTGTGATTACCAGCCAGATATAAAGGATTCAGACATGTTTCAGTCCAATTTCAGTGTGATTAGCAGCCAGGTTTACCAACTTGGTCATGTTGGTATTTGCTTACTTGAATAACAAAAGAACTTTTCAGTGATATTTTCAGTGCTCATATTCTTTGTTTACATCTCAGCCTGTATTTTCATGGATTTTCAGTGGTAAATAAATTTTCAGTGTGATTTTCACTGTTAAAATTTCATAGTGACTAGAGGCATATTATTGTCTACATTGGGGATAGACATCTGTTAAATACCTCTGCATTCAGAGTCCAGTGATTTCATCACTGCAACATTTCTAAAAACATATTCTTGAAATTTTAAAGTGCATTTTCCGTATTGCATGTAAAGAGAGCATGTTCAAGTGCAGATTATTTTTGAACTCAAGGTGAAAAACCATGTCCGTTTTGCTGTCCTTCCATCACCTGAAGCATTCCACACACTAAGAACGCACTTTGCTAGGACACACGCAACAATCAGCATCTGCCAGTATCTCCTTGGCATTTCATTTTGAAATGTGAATAAATAGATACCTCCTAGCAACGTAGCTTGCGAGGTCATCTCAACCTCTTCATTTATTGTTGCGGTGAAATCCTAATCACAAACCACCGTTCGGACGGTCATGTGACAGCAGAACGTCATCATATATTGTCATCACAATGTTAAATGAAGAGGTCTAGACAACCTCACAAAAAATTACACAAGCTACGTCAAATAATCAACAGGCTCTTTTTAAGTATCTTTTGAAATATAAGAAACAGAGTGCTCTATAAATCACTCATATTTTGTATTCATTTCAGTACTTGCCCTTTTTCCAGAGGTTTTGCCAATCAACCTTACTTGCCAGTCCCTCCTACAGTACCCTGAAAAAAAACTTACCATTCTGGGTGGGATCATCCAAATTGCACCATGCGTGAACATCAAACCAATCAAATTGATTATTAAGTCACACAGCAAACAAGCAGTTTAATCACAAGAGCACCCAAGTGTTGTGTGAGTTGCAAACGTGTAAGGTTGTAAACTTTAACCTGGCACACAAGGCGAGTAAGAGTGAAAAGGTTTTCTTCAGGCGAGTGTAAATCTCTATAACAATCCCATGTGGCAGGTGGCATAGTATACTAGAAAGTAACCATATTTTCACTTTTTATCTCTTTGCAGTTCCTACCAGTACCAGAACTTTTGCCATTCCGACTCTCTCGCCAGTTCCTGAACCTCATGCTACCGTTTAAGAAGGAAGGGCTGTTACAAAACACAATGGTACATACATTACGTGCACTGAGACAAAACCATGAGTTACTGCTCAACACCATGGATGTGTTTGTGAAAGAGCCATCATTGGATTGGAAGGTAATGGAGAGGGTTGAAAAAATTTGAGGGATATGAAGGGGAAGTGAGGTATTAAAGAACACAATGATCAAAGACACTGCATGCATTGATACAAAATCCTGAATTATTGCTAAACATGATGGATGTATTTGTAGAAGGACTGTCACTGTATTGGAAGGTAATGGAAGATTAAGAGGCTAAAAAGGGGAGTGTGGGGAGTTGCAGAGGATAAAACAGAAAGGAGGCAAGGAAAAACATGATTCAATCTTGAATACTATGGATGTATTAATCAAAGAACATATGCTGGATTGCAAGGCATGGAAAGCAAAAAGGGGATGTGAAGGGTATGAGTATGAACTATAAGCTTCCTTTAGCTTACTTGGTACCAGTATCAAGGGGAGTTTCCATGGCGAAAGCCTAAACAAGGTGAAGGTGATGAGTGACTGTTGGGTGCCACTGATGTACAGGGTGTCCAAATATTAACTGCACACTTTTAAATGTTAATAACTTTAAAACCAAGATTCGTATTACAACTCTAAACATATATATTGAAAGAAAAGACTTGTAGAATTATTTTGGAACCAAGCATTATGCAATTAATAACCTTCTAAGATGGTCTGAAAGTTCCAAGTGGTTGAGCCACTGTACCATACAATGTTGATACTCTTCTGTCACTTCACTATTACTACATGATGCCTCATTCAGTTAAACAGATTAGAATTGCTTTTCATGAAGAATCATATCGCTTAAGACAAACAAACCCTGGCCCTTTCACTCTCATGATTTAAGGCCGCCAGATTATTTTCTTTTGGGTTATCTGAAAGACAGTACATCTCAACACCTTCGGCTAATCCTGACCTGAAACAGAACATTGCCAGTGAAATCAGAAAGATCAGGAAGAACACATGCAAAAACGTCCAGAACTTTGTCATTAGAGTCAAAGACTATTGCAATCTGCAAAGATCTGCAAAGTGGCCATTTAAAAGATATTCTGAAATACTAGGCAGCTTGATCTTGATAAAAAGGAAATCATTACAATGTCTCTATGAATGTAACTTTGAATGTTTGTTACGTGGTAATGCTGCTATGCACCATTTAAAGATAAGCATAATGCTTGAGTTGCGCTTTGACAAATTAAAAACATCTTAATGAGCATTATGCATTTATTAAGACTAAACCACAATCAAACAGCTTCGTATTAACATTGTAAAAGTTTTTTCGCTACATAGCTTATCAAAATATTCATGAATGAGTCCCCTGTCTTCAAACATTGATTCCTCCCCTACATGTGAGTTATTTTCCTTTCTCGTTTATTTTCCTTCTCAGTATGGAAGTGCACTTTTTACGTTTGACGTAATTTACGTTGAAATTAATTTTGAAAAATGGTAATTGCATCATGTTTGATACCAAAATAATTCTATAAGTCTTCTCTATCAATACATATGTCTGTAGTTGCCATACCAATCCTGGTTTTAAAGTTACAAGCTTTTAAAAATGTGCATTTGATTTTTGGACACCCTGTATTTGTGAAAGAACCATCACTGGATCGGAAGATAATGGAGGTTTAGGGAGTTAAGAGGGAGATATGAAGGGATGATGGGAGGGTTGGGGCTGTTACAGAATGCAATGGTCACTTGCAAAATTGCATTAATTGAAACCAAATCTGAGTACTATCCAACATGATGCATGTCAAAGAACCATTGCAGGATTTGAAGGTAATGAAGAGTTGAAAAGCTAAAAGGGAGATAAGGAATGGTGTAGGCAGGGAATGAAGAAATTGAGAGTGGAGGGAATGAAAACACCATTAGTTACTGCTGAATATTATGGGTGTATTTGTGATAAAACCATTGGAAGGTAATGTAGGGTTGGGAGTGTAAAATGGGGATGTAAAGAGTCATTGGAGGTTACAACAGAATGTAGTGGTCATATACATTGTGTGCATTTGGGAAAGTCAATGAGTTAAGTTGCTGCTGAATGCTATAGATGTATTCGTAAATAAGAATTCATACACTCTGCATTAAGTATGCGTTGAAATCGTAAATCTAATTGGACAGTTGGTAACTTGTTGGTAAGTTGGTAAGCATTCATTAATCTCGTCTAGTTGAATGCTGCGTATCGCAATTCCATGGACGCGTACGCGTAACATGCTCGTGCTTGTATGGCAAGTTTCATTTTTAAAAAAAGGTAAATCAAAATTACAGTGATTTACATGGGATGATGGATGGTTGTATTTTCTATGTTTTATTGAAATAGCAAACACATTTTAAAATAATTATGACGTTAATTTCTTTGCAGTTCTATTCTTATCATTGTCGTGTATGAATTGGATTAATAACTGGTCTTTACTTGGCGCTCGTGAAATTGTACAAAAATAATGCACCTTGTGCTGAAGTCGAAGTCTAACTCACTCAGCTGTGCCTTGTGAGTGCGGTCAACTCCAACTTCAGCACGCAGTGCAGTATTGTTGTACAATTTCACTTGCGTCAAGTAATACGCAGTTATTAATCCATAATCTATCTGTTGCTGGATGAGAAGGTAATGGAGGGTTGGGAGGCTAAATATTGGGATGTGAAGGGCTTGTTTGGTGGTACACATTCTTCTCTTAGCTTTGGAATCAGCATTTCTCAGTATAAAATGATTTTCCCATTTTATTTCCAGTCTAATGCTCGTAAACAAGCTGCCAAAGGATATGGTGAAGAGACCGAGAGCCAGAGTCAGGAAGACGACATATCTTGGTATCCCATGCAAAAAGTCCACTATGCAAAGCTGAAGCTTGAGGGCACTAACCCAACATTTATCACAAAGTAAGTCAATGGAAGTTAAATTTACACTTATGAATAGTATACAAATATTTAATGCCTGAGAGTGCAATAGTACAAAATATATCATGAGGTCAAATTTGGACTCCGAGTGAAATGGATCAGTCCAAATTTTACCGAATGATATATTTTGTACTATTGCACGTACATAGGCATTCAATATTTGTTTTATATCATGATATCACACAGGTTTGTTTCATGCCGTGCAATGGAACAAACTATTGCACGGCTCAAATCACTGTAATCATGATATAATATTGATTATGAACACAATGCCAAAGTATGTTGAATTAACCATTGTGCAAAAAGCTTGTTTATATGTGACCATATTAATGTTTCATAAATACATATTCAAGTAGTGCAGTTAGCTAATCATAGGCACTATGTAAGTGCCGAAGGTCCTGAGTTCAAACCTTGGTAGTGCCAAAAGTGTGCTATTTATATTCCATCGGGATAAAACATAAACAAGCTCCTGGCAATGTTTAGTGATTAAAGTTCAGCATCTCTAAAATGGGCAATGAGGACAATTTCATATGAACATTATAGATGCCATACAGGACCATTATTCTATAAGCATAAGATTTTAAATGTTTTTGACACCTTCAAAGTAGAATAGGGAATATTTATGTATAAACATCAAGCTAATCTTCTTCCATTAACATTTTCGGGATATTTCATTAGACACAATCAAGTACACAAATACAGAACAAGAAATGCTCTGGACTATAGCATTCATAAAAGAAATAAAAAAGCTTTCTCTGATTAGGCTATAAGAGTTTATGGAATTCATTAAACAAAAACCTAAAACTTTGTAAAAGCCCAAAACATTTGAAAAATATGTACAAGACTGAATTATTATCAAAGTACATATAATTTGTTTTTTGCTTAGCTTTGGGCATTTCTTGTCTTTATTTGTTTGTTCCATTTAGCTCATTGTGTGTTTTTTGATTTTCCTTGTTTTAATTTTGCTGTGTGAGGATGATCCCTACAGGCCTTTTTGGCCTTTTGATCGTTCCCTCAATATCATGTTTTGTTTGTTTGTTTATCCTATAGTTTTAATATTAAATTTGAAGTTGAAATTGAAGGTTGAACCTGCCAACAGAAAAGAACTAGAAGTGATGCAACGAGATTTTTAAATTGGGCTTACTTGGGTCACATTAAGCAGTCTTTATGGTGTGATTAGGCCACATGGAGTTGAAAATCATCTGTAATCACCTATATTTTTCATTTGTTTTTGACAGGAAAGAACTAGAACTTGGTCATAGTGAATCACCAGCATTCAAAGCTTTCAAGGATGCTGCAACCGGTGATCGTAAAAGTACACGTGCCTCCAAACCAGACAAGGGACTCAACGTAGAAATGCAGGTTGAATGCCTGATTGAACAAGCAACTGATCCGAACATACTAGGAAGAACTTGGGTTGGATGGGAAGCCTGGATGTAACAAGCCACAGATTTGAATGGAAACATACACCTGAACTATGTAGGAGGTCAATGTTAAAAACTCCCAACAGATGATTCAGAAAGAAACACCACTCTCAACCTTGTCATGGGACTCAACATGGAAGTTGTCAGATTGAACGAGCATTTGACTCAACGTATCTGAATTAATGGAAACTTACATGTGAACTGTGCCTGTTGGTCAATTTTAAATCTGCTATCATAAAAGTACAATTGCTTCGAGGCTGGACAAGGGGCTCAACATTCCAAGTTGAATGCCTGATTGAATTAGCAACTGATCCGAACATACTAGGAAGAACTTGGGTTGGATGGGAAGCCTGGATGTAACAAGCCACAGATCTGAATGGAAACATACACCTGAACTATGCATGTAGGTTATAGTTAAAATCTTACATAAGACGATCATAAAAGTACACATGCATTCTATCTTGACACAGGACTTGCATAGAAGTTGTCTAACTGAGTGTTGGATTCAAACATGTTAGGAAGAACATAGGTTGGACAGGATAGATGAAAGTAACCAACAGATGATCTTAACATTCCAAGCATTCAAGGAGCATAGATGTAGTTATTACCTGAATTATCAGGTCATGAATGTAATTTTAACCACAGTTTAACAAGTCCTGAATAAAATGTTTGTGTAAATCTTTTACCAATTTGAACATATAAGAAAGACCTGTGTGGGCTGGATAGCTATAGAATGGATGTTGTCTTAAAGTTAAACCAAGGTAATGTTCAATTTCAAAGTCTGACAGTGAATGTAGTCTTAACTTTAACTTGAAATAATGTAGTCTAGCATGATGTAACAACCTAGTGATCCTGACCCAATTAGGAAGAACATAGGTCAGATAGGAAGTGTGGATATAGTCTTAACCGGAGTCAATATAAATCTTATTAACCAGAGTAAACAAGCCACTCCAAATATATTAGAAAGAGCCTGGGTAGGATATGAAGCAATTTTAAACTTATTAGGAAGAGGATAGGGTCAGATGGGAATAGTGTATGTAGTCTTAATCCAAGTAAATGTAGTCTTAACCTGGGTTACCAATCTGCTGACTCAACTTAAGAAAATATAAGGGACAGATGGAAAATGTCACAAACATGAATGTAGCTTTACCTGAGGTCATGTTATCTTAACTAGACTTGACAAGTCCTGAATTTAATGGTAACTATAGTTAAACATATTGTCAAAAAACTGCAGGATTAAGCAGGATTTTTGAATCAATGACAGAATATTTGCTGGCTCCTAGAAAACAATTGTATAATATACAATAGTTTTTATATACAATGTATATGTAACAAAAGTGAATATATGGAAATAATGTTTTTTTCCAATATAAAATTTAAGATGTATTAAAGGCTTAAGGTGTCTGGTCCATGATAGATCGTGACTGATATTTGCTGGTAAATCTCGGCATGAATAATATTTGGGGGTCACTGGACTCGTTTTTGCATGTGAGTCACTTTAAAAATAGCATTTTTTGGACCTTTTGGGGAAAAGTTTAGTACAGAGGTCTATGGGGAATGTGGCAAAAGTTACATTATTTAGTGTTGATTACAAAAACTTCCCCTGTCAATTAACAAAATAAAAAGAAGGGGTCACCAACCTAATTTTCACAAAAAATGAGAAAATGTGACATCTTTTGGCTTCCAAACACTATATATTCTGCGTAGAATGTGCATGTGTGTTGCTGCACTTACAAAATCAAAACAAGTGTGTACCAGTACGCATGGACCAGACACCTTAAATCCCTAGGGACTACCCAAGCACACCGTTAGCATACAGGACCAGGTAAGGAAACAAAAGGCACACCAAGAATTATGATTAAGGTCAAAAGGTGCCTTTTTCCAAGAAAAATGGTTGTTTTTTTGCGACCTGTATTTTTTTGGGGGAGGGGGGTAATATAATATTGTTTCTTTGGTTGAAAATGGTAAATTGTGTGTAGGCTCTGCAGTCACAGGTATATGACTTGCCCCACTGGGGATCTAATACATTGTTATCTGAGCAATAAAAAATCATATCAATCATTTAAAAAGGATTTGTTTCAAAAATGACCCCAGATAATAGTAAGTGTTAACAATGCCAAGAATTTTGATCCAGACAGTTTATAAATGTGATGGCCCATCACCAACAAGTTCTAATATCAGAAAACTTCATTTTGCGTTACACTGATATAGCCTATGCAAAAGGTTGTCATTTTGAAAAATTGATTTTTACTCCAGATTTACAACACCTGAAAGTTTCATTTCAAACATTGTAAATTTTGCAGGGACCATTTGCTTAAACACATGTGCATAACTGATCTTTGAATGCACTTATCCCAGTGACACCTCTTTCACTTCATGACAAACTCACTTTTTGATGTCAGTGAAGTTCAAGGTGTCTTTTTATCCTCAGAATATGGTCTTTGCAAATATTTCTAAAAGTGAAAACGACAAGAGCTGGCATTTACTGCTGTTTTGAGCTGGACGGTCCCATTTGTGTGGGGTGTGGGAGGGGGTTAATAAAGCAATCTATGACTCTGAACTTCATTTACTCCTAAACAAAACATTTGGTTATATTTTCTTTTCTTGAAAAAACATTTTTTTATAAATAGAAATGATTTTCTGAACATCCTAAATTCAAATCTGAGACCTTGACATTACAAGCACCATGCTGTACAAACTTAGCTTTGGAGTCGGATGGGGAAGAATTGTCATTTTAGGGCTTCTGTCATGACCCCATTCCTCTCTTGTATATCTTCAAATCCAAATCAACCTTTTTTTTTGGGGGGGGGGGGTGAAAATTAGTATCTGAATTAAATAACTTAACATGTTCAAATATTAATTGTGCTCCTAGAAATCAATCATATAATATACAATAGTTTTTATATACAATGTATATGTAACAAAAGTGAATATATGGAAATAATGTTTTTTTCCAATATAAAATTTAAGATGTATT
>JXSR01S009079.1:6024-33379 GCA_000969725.1 Ophiothrix spiculata
ATATGTTGTATTACTTGTTTTGATTTGTCTACAGCCTGGTCTACACATTGTCATGTGACTTGGTGGTGACAAAGTCATATGTGGCTTGTACCCAGGGGGGGGGGGGGTACTCAAATTTGGTTTAAGTAGGGACGTGCTTCTACAAAATTTGAAAAGCCACCCGCCCAATTTCAAGAAAAAGGGACCCATCTATATACTAAATCTCCCAAATTTTCAAATTTATATTCAAAAATAGCATGTTTTTGTCCAAACTTGGGGTATTTATTTTGGCACAAATTTGCTAAGGTTTTGTGAAGAAATACTCTAATTTGCGCCATTTGTTGGAAAATTTTGACAAGAAAAGACCTATTGAAATACCGGTACCACAACCCCATATAACCCTTTTTAGTATCTTTTGATACTAATGATACTACCATGTATGCTTATAGTCATTTTAAATATATTGCACATAGTTATAATATATACTCGGGTTACATGCATGTTCAAAATCATGGTGGAATGTCAATTTTGTATTGCTTAAATACTCTCTATGCACTTTTACAGTAAATATTGATACAATTTTTTCATTTTTGCAATTCTTTGATAACACATTTTTATGTAGAAGATATATTGTTGTATGCACAATCCTGAAACTAAATGACGGGGAAGAGTTTAAACTTAAACTTTATAAGTACGTCTAGAACTTGTTCATCCCTAGATTAATTAGAGAAATACCTTTTTTTCTGGTGCCAAAAAGAGAAAGATCATGATTTATTAGGTCCGTAAGAAATCATTTTTGATGATGTATGTGACACAATTGGATCGGGGGAAATGAATCATGTGTCGGTAATTTTTAGTTTTGATTTTTTTTCTATTTGTGTGTTATAAATGCTACATTTTAATTTGCTTTGAACCCATCACAGTTGGTCATCTTGTTCCTTAATATCCATAGATACAAATTACAAGATACAACAATTCTTTTACTTATTTGGATCATGTCAGATATGTTTTTGAGAAGCACATTGATCAAAATAACTACAAGAATTTACATTTTCTTAACAATATTGATTTGTCTTGTACAAATTGAAAAATGAAAGGTACAGGAATACTTGCAATCATCTCATACGGCCAAAAATAAAAAAATAGTTGTGTTGCCCTCACAGGCCCAAAGTGGTGGGGACGGCCAGGCCGTTTTTTTTTTTTTTTTAAAAATACCATTACAGATGCCATGTGTAAACAGTGTGGGATACATGGTTGTTTGCTACTGAAAGGTGAATTTTGGAACATTTTCGGGACTGGAAATCAGGCAAAATATTTGTGCAACTCAAGAAATATTAAAAATCAAGAGTTTTGATGAAAAAAAAAAACGGGTCGGGATTTTCCACAATTTCGACCCGGCCGGCGGAGGGCAACACAACAATTTTTTTTTTGGCTTAATCAAGGGCTCAGGATGAAAATGTAATTATGGTTATGATGATATCTGATTTCATTACAGTAATTTAATATAAGGTGCATTTTATACTCATTATGTTGCAGTGAGAACAACACTTTCAGTGTTTGATGTTATGATTGTAATCGTGCTGTGCCTTGTGTATAGGGAGGACCGGGGGCTACCAAAACATGATGAATTGAAACATTTTGATCATCAGATGAACTTTATATGTACTGGGAGACCGTGGCTGTTGTTGGTCATTGGCTACCAGTACTGTTGGCTACCCATTGTTGTTTTTTTCCACTCGATCATTCTTAGTGTACATATTTTAAAGCTTCCAGTAGCATATGTACCGTATATTCCAGTTATCCTCTGTCACCCTATGTGTATTTTATTTGTGTAATTTTCATGTATTCACACTGTTTTATATGTCTTGCAACGATTTTCTTTGTTACTTATGGCAGATATTTGTACTTACATAATTCAATGCAATTAAATCATTGTACAAAAATTAAAAAAAAAAACTTTTGCAATTTGTATACATGTACCATGCAGTATGTATTTACAAATGTACATAAATGAAGTATTGTGAGCTTGTCATACCGGTATACATACAAGGATGCAGCTTGGTTTGAGAATTCAACAAGGCAGGCTCACACTCTGATAGGGGGAAATGGAATGCAACACTATAAACCTTTTATTAAATAATTCCACGTATGAATTTGCCACCAAACGTCGTGTTATTTGCAAGCACCCACAGATGGCTGAAATTAACAGTCGTGTTTACAATATTTTATGACTATGTTTTTAGTTATTTTGAGATTGGTAAAACTTTGTTAGTTGTTGTCAATGTTTTGATGAAAATCAACAGTTGAGTACCTAACCAAATTAACAAGATTCATGAGATGTTGACTTAAAAAGTTTTTGACTGTTGATGGCGGATTTTGTGTAACCATATGCAGCAGCCATTCATCTTTGACTGTTGTGCTGTAACTGGAAGATTGTTACAATCTGGCAGTAAATCTTGCTTTTCTTCATTTACGTCGCTTTGCAGCCATAATTTTGTGATAATTTCGCTGGTTACTATGCATCGGAGTGTGAGCCAGCCAGTTTAATTTTAGTTGATTACAAACTCTGTGCAATTACCAAAGACAAGGCCAAGAATTTAATTAAGACAAGTAATTGCATCAGTGCCCATGGTATGATCAAACTCCATGCTCTGGAGAACTAACATGACCTTGGGATCCCTAGCAACATTGAATATTTGTTAGGGTAAAGACATAGTCGTCTTCCAAACAAAATTTTCGCAACCAAACATTTGGTCGTGACATCACCAAATATTTGCGATCAAATTTAAAGTATAAGCCAGTAACAAAAATTTGAGGCAATTAATGTATATGGCAATTCAGCACATGTTCAATTTAGCATGAAATTTTATTTGGTCTTCAACTTGGTGTTGAAGTTATTTTATTTGGAGTCAATCATCATTTTGACGTCACGACAAAATGTTTGGTAGCGAAAATTTTGTTTGAAGGCCGACTATGTTTTGACTCTTGTTCTGAGCTATAATTCAAGAAATTAAGAAGAAAGTCTGCTAAAAAGGTTGTAAAAAATCAAACTGTCAATTTTAATAGATTTTCTTGATTGTTATAGTTGCAATGTATAAAACAAATGGACTGCTTTTTCATTCTTACAAAAATATAAACTATTTTCCCTTGGAGATCTTATTAGACTATCATACTATTTAGTCTCAAGATCAATTCGGACAATGTAGTTTTTACTAATTGCCCTCATCATTAGCAGTCAATATTTGTACCCTGAAAAAAAAAGCAGGGATTTGTTTTATTCCAAATTTATAGGTCTATACCAAAATACAACTTTTTTTGTTAATCTCATAAATTTCATTTAAAACATATACATGTGTGCTTGTATACCAAGGGCGTGTGCCACTTAATAGTGTAACGAAAATGCTGCTGCCTGTACTTTGATTGGCAGTTCAGCAATCGAGTGAAATCACAACTCTTTCATGTGACGCAACAAGATATGTTTGTTTACTCCACTCATTTATTATGTTCAGATGTTCATAAAATTTAATGATTTTGTTTTAAAATAAATTGTACTATACTTTACAAAATTTTGCAATTCATTTACTACACTAAATGCTGATGTACTGACGTTTAAAGATGCCAGATGGCTTTTGTCACTGTAAGAGTAAAAACCACTCTTTTGGAACTGGCACTCGTTTTATTATTGATTTTGCATTTGTTATAGATAAAAGGATTACCAAGAAAGTAGTAAAACAAGTGCCAGTTCCAAAAGAAGTGCTTTTTTACTGACACCCTGGTCACATGTATAACCACCGGATGCCGGTCTGCAAAGCCGCAAGGCCGGTATGACATCGATATGACAATTGTGAGCTCTTGCGATGCCCAGTCGGTCACCGGTCGGACTCCGATGGTTATTAGACCATAACTGAAGACATCGTATACACTAGCCGCAAGGTTTTAACTCGGAATTAATTTCTTGCGGCATGCTCCGGCATCTTAACGGCTCTACGGACACCGTATGACACCATAAACACATTGTAACCTCGCGTAAGCTAATGTATCTACAGTTTGTATTGCTTTCATTTTACAAGTAAGATGTGATCTGGGAGAACCAGCCATATGTTGTATTACTTGTTTTGATTTGTCTACAGCCTGGTCTACACATTGTCATGTGACTTGGTGGTGACAAAGTCATATGTGGCTTGTACCCGGGGGGGGGGGGGGACTCAAATTTGGTTTAAGTAGGGACGTACCTGCTTCTACAAAATTTGAAAAGCCACCAGCCCAATTTCAAGAAAAAGGGATCCATCGATATACCAAATCTCCCAAATTTTTAAATTTATATTCAAAAATAGCATGTTTTTGTCCAAACTTGCGCTATTTATTTTGGCACAAATTTGCTAAGGTTTTGTGAAGAAATGCTCTAATTTGCGCCATTTGAAATTGAAAAACCGGTACCACATCCCCATTTAACCACTTTTTAGTATAGGTTGTACCATGGGACTGGAAAATTCATCACACGGTTCAGACCTTCAGGTTACTTATTGCATATCGGTCTCCATTTACCTTTTGGTTTTCTTTCCATGTTATACAGGGTTGTAAAGAAAGGGACTTCTTATCAGATTAGGCTGCCCTAGTGTGGAACCATCAGTCTAAATTAACCATAAGGGCATGCAGGAACAGAACAGTACAATCTCGACGTATGTCTAGACCAGTTTAAACTTCATCCTTGGTGCACAAGAGGCAGAAAAAAAAAACAACAACAGAAAGAGAATTTTATTCAATCATTTTTTAGTGAGGGGTTGTCACTAAGATAACTTGTAAGCATGTGACTAGATTTTCCTGAAAATAAACAAGAATGTAATTTGACATTTTAATAAAAACATTCCCTTTTCACTTTTTTGCAATATAACTTTGAACAATATTTTGATCTTGATTATAACAAGAAATGGTCCTATTTCTTGGGAAATTCCCACTTGGGAAATGGTGCCTCTGATCTAGAATCCACAAATTTGGAGATTTCCTGAGAATGCTATTTTTCTGTTAAAATCAACCCTTTTAGAAATGTCTCTGAATGCATATACATGCAGACAGATAATCAAATAGCAACCAACCCCCTCACCTTTCCCCACAGTATTTATTAAAGTGTCCGATATGGCTATGTCACATTTGTGATGCAACACATAGAAAGATACATCTTTGGGCCAAAATCAAAATTGAGTTATTGTATCGATGGAGAGCTTGTTTATTCCTCTTTAATAATTTTGTTAATCTGACTTTGGTTCAAGAGTTAAAAACATAACATCTATGATCAGTCTTTGGCAATTCCAACTTCTGAGTAAAACATATGATCGAAATTCAGGATGTTCAAAGAAGCCTTAACAAAGCTGTTGGATTTATGAAATTATAGGTACTGCTTCAAAATTTCATATAGCAGCTGGCATTTTCAAAATTTAGGCAAACAATTTAAGATTTCCAGATGATAATTTTTAAAAATGTCCCAATTGATAAAAAAAAATTGACTTTGCTGCAATGATGTACCTTGTGATACGCCACAACGCATTTCGTCTTGTGAGTGCAAGAAAGTCCCATCTGCAATAGCTTCCTTACTTCTAAATTTGGATTGCACACTGTATGACCAACAGTCTTGGGTCATACAGTGTGCAATCCAAGACTGTTGGTCATACAGTGTGACCAACAGTCTTGGGTCAGTGGTTCTTGAAATGGTTCTTCAGGTGACAAAGAAGAACCATTTCAAGAACCACTGACATAAGACAGGAAAATTTTGAGGGATTGTTCACATTATTGTGGCAAGATTTAAAATAAATATAACTTGGGGCAGCCATTGCAGATACGACTTTCTTGCACTCACATGACGATTTGTGGCATTATATGGACCATTATATATTTTCTTGTGCCTTTGTATTATAATATTTTTGTGTTTCAATGTACATGTTCACAATAAATATCAGAATAAGTCTTTGATATGTAAATTTTGTACTGGACTCAATACTTTGAATTTCTATTTTTTTTAAATATATACGGTTACCAAAAAACAAGTCCCCCCCCCCCTTGGATAACCAGACTTTGTCAAGACAGAAGTCGCCATGTTGGCTGTATTTGTCCTGCATAAAACAAGTTTTCGTTTAGGGAAACAGTTCTCCATACAACACACCCTCCCATTTGATTAAAGGTAATGTCGCTTTTGAGCAAGACCCATTTGTTTCCAAATCATTTTTTTTAACAGCTGAAAAAAAGTTGCATTTAACTTCTTGTAAAGCCTTCTTATGGCAACAAAAACAGGTTGACGTTGGCATTTATTGCATTAACATGACTATGCTGCCAAAGTACACATTTTGGCATGGTTCAATATCAAGCATGATAATGTCATGACGTTCGATTATGGCAGGCTTCTGTTATGGTAACAGCATTGCTTGAAAAGTGGGTGTTAATGTGTGAGAAAGTAGAGGAAATCTGTGGAATAAAATTATGGATACTATATAAACCTTCAGATGATCATGCAAAACTCAGGTGCAAACAAACATGATTTTAACAATGAGAGAGCATTAGCAGACCTCTTACTGCACATTTTTACCAGGGCATAGAACTTAACGACCAAGGGTAGCGGATCGCAGAACGTAACAATTTTACGCGATATTACTGCACTGTTAACCTGTGTTGTATTAATGTTGAAAATATGGATTTTGATCAATGACTCGTTACCAAAGTTTGTTCTGGTGTATAAAAATGTAATATGGTTCAAATTTCAAATAAATCCATCAAATTTGTTCATTTTTATACACAAAATTGCTTTACCAGTTGTTGAAAAGAGAGGTGGACATTGCACTTTCAATCCGACAATGTCTTCATTAAAGACATGGCAATTCATTTAAAAATGAGAAGGGTCTGAATCATGTTTTAACTGTGGACATGCACTAATTTAAAATAGAGAAAAATGAAATAAAGTAAACGTGGAAGCATGTTGAGATTTATCAAAATTAACAAGTGCAACTTTTTTTTCGTCAGTTTTGAAAAATGATTTTAAAACAAATGTGTGTTGTTAGAAAACGACAAAAGCTTTCATCAAATGTTGATGTGGGTTTAGTGCACAAGTGTTTCTCTAAATAGAAACATATTTTATGCGAAAGAAAAGCATTCAACATGAAGAGTTCTACCATGACTGGTCATCCCCGGGGGTCATCCATGGGGGAACTTATTTTTTGGTGACCGTTTATATAGCTATAAATCGATCATGGGTAATTTTACTTACTTTTTTATAATCCTGTAAGGGCCCACAGTTTTTATGAGCTGCCCAATATCTGGTGCAACCTAAGTTTTAAATAAGATTCAGTTTTCAAAACCAGTAGATTGACTTATGTTTGACAGTTTCATATACTCGGTCAGTATACTTTATCAGAAATGTGATGATCCAGCTAGCTAGCTTCTGACTCCCAACGACGACCTGTTGGTGGCGTCCTTTCAGGAGATGATGAGGTCAAAAGAGAGTCATAGATATGACTGGGAAAGTGGTGTTCATGGTGTTGGGTGCTCTCTTCCTGAGTATACGAAACTGTCAAATGTAAGTCATCCACTGGTTTTGAAGAATGAATCTTATTAACTTGTTTTACCAACAAACCTGATGAACTTATTTAAGGATATTCTGGTGCAACTAGTCTCAATTATTAGATTAATTCAAATGTATTTTTCTAATAGTAATGGAGGCTTGGTGATTAAAAAAATCTATAGTCACCATACATTTCTAAGGCTGTATTTATACTTTTTTGTGAGTGATCATATATCGTGCCATATGTTTTCAGCAAACATCTGCTAATTATTTAATATCTATTCTAATTTACATTACAATACATATTTGAGGAGAAATATATATTTCATTTGATCAACATGGATCATATAAATAATCCAAAAAATATATGGAGTAGTTATTGATTTCCCATCTTCAAACCTGCGATATTATTAGAAAATACATCGGAAGCTATTGGACATGTTTGAAGAGCGAATACTTATTAATAGTATTATTGCCCATGAAAAAGTAAAAACTGGCCCTTATTCCAAGTATTTGGTGATTTTCATCTTACAAATGAAAAATTTTCTACACCCTACATAAACATCCACATTTGAATTACACTCTCTTAGGGTTGAGCACTTTACCAATTGAATGGTTTTAAATATACATTGGATTTCATTTACATCCTCCTTAAATGTAGTCCCTTGCAGAATCAACATGCATGTTGGGAGTTGCTCAATGCAAATGTTTGATGCAGAATCTAAAGGTGCGTTTACATTGTGATGACTTAGGGGTAACGACAAGCAACGGATACCTGCGGATTGCAGTTTTGAATATCCGCCGGTCATCGCCCGACACAATCTGCTGGCCACACATACTATTGTTACTATCGGTCATTTTCAGTTGCAAGTCGGTAACCCTCCATCGAAGATAAGTCATCACAGTGTAAACACACCTTAAACTATTGATACTATTATTGAAATCATTAAATTTCCTACAAGTCATATCTGAAGGTTGCGTATGATGAGAGCGTGTGTGATAATGAAAATGCACTGCACGTTTCTTGATTGGTTGTTTGATGCGGTGATCGCATGAAAAGTCTTTCGTACTATGCTAGGTCATACGCTTGTTTACTGCACGCATTTTTTGCACTCAAAATTTCATGACTTGTAGGAAATTTAATGATTTCAATAATAAAATAGCGTCAATGACTTGCAAAATTCTAATTCTGTGGTTCAAAAGTTGCTACGTCGTTGGTCCCTTGTGTGAATGCTCGTCCTTGGGGCGCTGCATGGATATAAGTCACAGACCGGTCCTATTTTTGTTTCACATTAAAACATTGAAAAAACCCTGCCACTTTACATTCAATGGATTGGAACTTTCAGTATGTTACGTTAAGCCCAACAAAGTTATAATTATACTGCTTAAGCCCAACAAAGTTATATACTGCTGGAAAGCTTATTCTAACTTTTACTAAAAAAGGCGTAGTTATACAGAGTGGACAAAACACTGGTCAGTGGTGTCAGTTTGATATGTCAAAAAATCTCCACTTGATATAACAAGATGGTTCTCGAACCAGTAGTCTCGCCTGCGTATCGACCGCCTACTGAATTGACCGCCTACTTAATAATAATAATAATATGTATTTTAATCATCATAAATTACAAACAATGAAAAACAAAATTATGCAATTATATGACAATCAAGGAAAAGAAAAATAGACTGTAAAGTCCAAACACAGGATGTGTTTCCCTTTCCTTATATACTTAGTAATGTACAATAAATAAAAATATGATAAACACACAGTCTTTTGTTACATTAGTAAAACTGAAAATGAAATTCAAGCAAATAAAATTGCCACAACTATTTATATAAGCTTTCCTTACAAGCAGTCTTAAAGAGATTTACTGATGATGATGATCTAACAGAAACAGGCAGCTCATTCCATAATCTTGGAAAGGAAACAAAAACAGAATTGAAGAAAGTACGTATTAGTGCGAGAAGTTGTGTGAAGAAATCTAAGTTCTTTTCTCTTAGAAGGTTTGAAAAATTGGAGAAAAGATTGAGGACCAATACCATTGATAAGTTTAAAGCAGAAAATCAAGCGAAGTAAATTAAACAAGTCACAAGTTTTGAGCAGCCCAAATTCAACAAGTCTAGCTTCATATGATAAGTCAGATGGACACCTTTTTCTGTACATTAAAACCTTAGAAATTTTCCTTTGACTTTTATCCAACCTATCAAGTAAACCAATTTGGCACGGATTCCAAACAACAGCACAATATGTTACGTGAGGGAGAATCAGTGTTTTAAAGAGATATAGGAGAGAACTGCCGAGAAATTCTAATACAGAAACCAGTCAAACGAGATACTTTTTTACAAACAGAGTCGACATGATGAGAGAAGGATAAGAATGAGTTGAACACAATCATTCAGTTGTGGAGTGGATCCCAACGGAAAGGTCATATAACGGGGTCACCATTGGCACTTTTGATCGCTGGTCAAAGACGTACAATTTGACATCTTAATCTTTGAAATCGGACAAAGTTGAAAATTTGACCCCAAGGGAAAGGTTGGACGACGGGGTCACAATTGACACTTTTGATTTCTGGTCCAAGACGTTCAATTTGACACCTTAATCTTTGAAATCGGACAAAGTTGAAAATTTGACCCCAACAGAAAAGTCGGACGACTGGTTCACCATTGGCACTTTTGATCTTTGGTCCAAGACGAACAATTTGACACCTTAACCTTTGAAATAGGACAAAGTTTAAAATTTGACACCAACGGAAAGGTCGGGCGACGGGGTCACCATTGACACTTTTAATCTCTGGTCCAACACAAACAATTTGACACCTTAATCTTTGAAATCGGACAAAGTTGAAAATTTGACCGCAACGGAAAGGTCGGACAACGGGGTCACCATTGACACTTTTGATCTTTGGTCCAAGACGAACAATTTGACACCTCAACCATTAAAATAGGACAAAGTTGAAAATTTGACCTTTCATTTGACCTTTGACCCCAACAGAGTGGTCGGACGACGGGGTAACCATTGACACTTTTAATCGGTGACCCAAGACGAACAATTTGACACCTTAACTTTTGAAATCGCACAAAGTTGAAAATTTGACCTTTCTTTTGACTTTTGACCCCAAGGGAGTGGTCGGACAACGGGGTCACCTTTGACACTTTTGATCACTGGTCCAAGACGAACAATTTGACACCTTAACCTTTGAAATCTGACAAAGTTGAAAAATAAGCAACATTTTATGCATAAATTGTGCAAATTAGGTACTTAAATAGCATATTTTGCGCTCAAATTGCAGCTGGCACAAGCGCAGCTCTATCCTCACCTACCCACCAAATTTCATTAAGGTAGGGTGCACGGTTTGTAAAATATCCCATTTAAACCATTTTATGCATAAATTATGCAAATTAGGTACTTAATTAGAATATTTTGCGCCGAAATTGTTGCTGGATCCTGTTCGGCTCCGGGTCTACCCAGTCACCAAATATCATTAACGTAGGGCATGCGGTTTCCGAGATTTGCTCCGGACAAGAAATGCGGACGGCGGACAGTTTTAAGGAATGGTATGTCTCCTCTGAAAAATTTTCAGGCGAGACAAAAACAAAAGCATGCTAAAACACTACAAAGTAATAAAACAGTCACAGAAAACAGAAATGCTTTTGATGTAGCTGAAATAATTTATATGCATCTATTTAGCATTTATTTACAACATCAGAAAATTTGTAATACAAAATGTAGGCATTGTTAGCAAAATGACTAAAACAAATCGACTTATTACAATAGACAATTATAGGATGAAAGAAATCTTGTACATAGCTTGTAATGGCCCTTTCAGGGTCCAGTGATTTCATCATTGCAACATCGCTCGATACGCAGTCTTTATACACGACATGGGAAGTGCGCTTTAAAAATTTCAAAACAGTGTACCAAGTGATGCTGCAGTGATAAAATCACTGGACTCTGTGAACACACCATTAATAAGCTGGCAAGTTTTGTTTTACAGAAAAGGGAACACAGAATTTGAGCGAATAATGGGTAAAGTGCTAAAATTTACAAAAAAGTTTTTATTCTTTCATGAGAAAAATATAACAGAAGAGGAAATACATGCTTCGTTTTGTCTCTCAGTAGTCTGCACCACAGTGTAATTGAGTTTTATATTTTGACCACATCAAGTTGGCTTACTTTGCTTTTACACAACACAAGTACATTTTGTATTATGTGAACAGAATATTCAATGTGAACTAAATACTCAGCTTTAAAAAATAATCATAAGAAAAACCCACTGATTAAGTTCAGGATGTGTGAGAGGCCATTTGACAAAAATGAGGAAAAGCATCAAAAGTTGGGGTAAAAGGTCAAAAACGGACTGAAAATGAATGAAAAAGCTAAAATTTTAGCACATGAACATTTTAAAAAAACAAGGAAATCGGCTGAAACGAGGAACTCTCACATCAATCCCTGTTGAGCCCACACCACTAATAGGTGCCCACTGATAGCAGACGACGCAATTATGACGCCATTACATGACGCACCAGTTGACCTAAAGCATCTTAAAAACTGTTAAAATGCAACTTGAGTGCCTTATTTGTGGTCTAGATTTTTACTTTAGACATGTGTCTTTATAAATATTGATGGGAAACGCTTTGTTTTTCCCAAACATGTGTAGATATTTGGTAATTTGCCCATGACTTTAGGATCGCAAAATGATTTAGAAGTACTGGCCGTCTGTAACATGGTAAATCTTTGCGATAATCTAGCAAAGAAATGAGCAGCTTAACCCATAATGGAATGCATCTAAATTGATAGAAAATTTCATTTTGTTTTAGAATATTAAAGGTTTTAATACATTGGTACTCCCTGAATGTGAAATTTTGAGCCAAACATCATGGTATCTTTGCATATAAAAGAATAGGAATTCTAATTAGTGGTGTGCACCCTGCTAGTTGAATCAGACTGACAGTTTCCTAATGACATCTGTTATGAATATGGCATTCACAAATTTAGAAGATCAGTGCGTTATAAAAACTACACATTACTATTATGATAAAAATGTGCACATTTATAGTCAGTCAGTAACAATAATTACAAACTGTATATTGGGTAAGAGAGCATCACAAGTTTGATTCAAACATGCAATTAAAATATTAATTGCAATTTCAAGTTGAAAATCAATTTAAATTAATAATCTATTTAAATCAAGTTTCAAATTCAATTTCTTTCATTTTGAAAGGAAGCTCAAATTTGATTAAATATGAACAGTGTAGTATCTTCCATAATATAATTACATTCACTCTTTCCTGCGCATAAATACTATGATCCACAAATGATATCTAAATCAATATAATATACCTCATATAAAAATATCTGCATCATACACAACATCATTTTATATCATAGAACTTTAGGGTTAGTGCAAAAAAGTACATCTCCAGACCTGTATGCAATGTTCTTGGGTTACTATAATGCTTCATTAGCAATTCCTGTTAATTCTGCAGTTACCATTGTATGATTACTTTGACCAACACCAAATAGCCGGGCCTCTTCACATCGTGTATTGATACAAATAAGCGTGCGCGTCACAATGTATACAACTTGCAAATTTTCACAGCGCCAACTGCGGCCAAACATTGTCGTTGTAAGTTAACCGCAGCGTGACTGATGGTGACCTTCACCAAAACAACACCCATTATTAGAAAGTTAAGGAGTCTGAATATATTACTGAATATATTACCGGGTTAGTGGTGTCTCGGGGGGTTAACAGAACGGAACAAATAAGTTGAACTAAATCACATCATAGATTAGAGAAATATGTATAATCAGCCCGATTAACCTTGATTAATGTGTGGCAAAAATTATCACCAAGATTGTTTGGAACCAGTGACTCAAAGCATCCTTCACAACAAGTGATTTGCACAAAAGCCATGTCACTTCCGCAGCTCATTATTCACAGTGATAAATATTTTAAGTAGGCCTACAACTGCCAGTATTTATCATAAAATCAATCATGTGGATACTGAAATTTTCATACACACATGTTGTGTGCGATCGACATACATGTGCCAGCATGAAACCTATTTCACATAGATGACAATGTAAAACAGTTTCAAGTTGGCACATGATTCTAAATCGCACACAACACCGTACTCTGGTTCATTTTGCGGGTGCACAAAAATGAGTGATAATTTCATTGTCTAAATTTTTGGTATCCATATCAAAATATCTACCATACTCCAAGGCTGTTAGACAACTAGTTGACTAAAAATCTTTTGATCCACAAATAGGGGGAAAAACGGTTTGTTTTCATACATTTCATGAAACAATATGTTTAATCTTTCACAAACATAAAACGGTAGCATTAACGTGAAAAAATTTTAGTTTACTAACAAGCCCTATATGTCTCCTACAAACCTTTGTCTTTAGATTAATCTTTATTGTTAGTAATTAGACGCAGTACGTGCACCCGTAAAAGTGGTAATTTTTTTTTCCATAGAAAAGTATACAGATAAGCTAACCTCTCGCCAGTTAGGGAGTCAAGTTGGTCACCGACAAAGCAACTGGAGATTGACCAATCAACGAAGCGAATTAGTTCAGCATGTGGCGCTGTGTTCAGTTGTATAGTGTTTATACATAATGAAAAAGATGTGGCGTAGCTGGACGCAGCACACGACGTACGTGTGACTTGTGGGTCAGTATCTACGGCGTGGGTGCAAGTGGGATTATGTGTACTTGCGGATGAAGAAAAACCTCATAATACTTGCTATTTAGTGTTGATCGAAGTTGCAACAGATCCAATGACCTCTACTACCATGAGCCAGACATTGCATCAAATACATAACTATTTCTATACAGCTTCTCAGTATAGATATAGTACAAAAATAATTGTCACTTTACTTTAGCTTCAAACATTTAAATGATCTTATTGATTTCAATGCTGTACACATTTATTGTCCACCTGGAACTTTTCTTTTTGAACCAGCCAATAAGCAAATGGCAATTCTGTGAATTAAGCTATTCTACTCATAAGAGCTTTATGAATATTCATGTCTAACACACAGATAGAATTTTTGCACATGAACATAATGGCCCGTATTCCAGAAAGATGTTTAGCTAATCCATGGTTCAACTGAGCATCAACTGAATGATACGCACCATTGCAGCTTTCAAGCAGAACAGTTCAATGAGTCGTGCTATTGACGAGAAATGAAACCATGGTTTAGCTAAACACCTTTCTGGAATACGGGCCAGTATCTTTATTTGTTAAAATAAATTTTACATCCCCTTCACATGGTATACTCAAGAAGAGTCTATTGAATATAGATTTTCACTCCTATAGGTTAATAAATGTACATTTCCTTCTGTTGGTAAAATGAGACAAAATCCATGCAAGCACAGTGAGTTTTGATGTCTCCAAACATTACATGAGGCCTTATCAGTTTACATTTACTCTTTTAAGTTTTCTGGGAAAACTTCAAATTACAATTCCTATATGGGGCAGAAAAACAATTTGTGAACAATTTGAAAACAAAAAACATGTATTTAAGATGCAACCATGCATAAAATAAAAAGCATCACTTGACAAAATTATGTAGTGACCATAATGTGCTAAATGAACTTAACACTATAGTGCATATTGTGTTTTAGAATTACATTAGTGCACAAGGGGGGGTCCATATGGACCCATGATTTTCATCGCTTTAAAAACAATGTTCTCCATATTAATATATCTTTGAAAATTTTGTCAATGATACACTAAATATAGTTCATATGAAACAAAAAATAAATAAAATCCTTCACTCTGTTTCAAAATGGCAGCAAGATAACTAATCCGTGTCAAATTTTCATTAAAAAAATATTCACAGTAAAAATCAAAAATCTGTTTTCCAAAAGAATTTTTCAATGAAATTTGGCTCATAAAAGCAAACTGTAATTATGAATGCACTGCTGTAATAAAATTTTTCATTTTTATTTATTTCTTATTTGTTGTTAAGTTGTGTTTTAGGGACAAAACAAAATTTGAACAGTGCCATCATTTTACCAGTTTATACTAATTGTCTAAAAAACTATGTGATCAATTTGAATTTTTTTGCACCAAATTATGCATAACCCCATCTTGACAGCCACATAAAATAGATTTATTGGGTTATGTTGTGTTTTCATGAGGGTCCATATGGACCCCCTTAATTGTGCACTTCAGTGTTAACAAGAACCCAGCATGCAGATTGCATCTCACATTTTTAAATGCACTCCACCTGACATTCATTCCAATCAGTTTAGTTTCCACCTGAACACAGCTATGTATGAATAGTTCGGGAACACATTTAGGTGATGGGAACAAGTAGGCCTATTTCTATGAAAAATTTGATTCAAGACAGAGTATTTAAAAAATAATTTCCTCCAGGTAGCCTTCTCAATGTCTACTAACTGGCAATGTAAAATAATTTGCTGCCAAAAGGAGAAATGTTCACTACGCGTTTTCATACCTAAATAATCTTAAACATATTTACAAAATTAAAAAATAATTATAGCTGTACTCTTTCTTGGAAAAAATCAAATGCTGCCTTCTTTTATATCATAGCATATGAATTTAGTGGCAATGTGCGAAAGGTTATTTTAATGGAATAAAGCCTATTCTGTGAACCAAAACATTAAGTTTTAAAAAGTGTTGATCACCATAGAATCTGCATATCCCCATTACCTATTGATCATGGTGCAAAAAGAGATTTAAAAACAAATCACCAACATAAATGAGGTCAAGATGCCATATAAAATTAAATTTTGGGCTTTTATATTGTTGTTTACATTACATTAAAATGATTACAGGTAATGAGGAATGTTAATTGGAACCATTTGAGTCCATCAGCTGAGTGAGGCTGGTGTAAACCCGAGTCGCCTTGTGATTGTACGGAAATCATAAGTGCAAGAGCTGCTGTCTTTCATAAATTATGCTTTAAGGCCTGATTCACAGCTCATGACAGAAACTTTTGTGACACACAGAAATTTCTTGCATCATGATGCAAAAAATATTGAGTCACGATTCAAAGATTAATGTATAATAATAGAATAACACAGACAAATTGCATTGCTCCCTTCTCATTATAAAAAACTGCTTGCAAGAAATTGGCAATGCATTTCTACAGATATTTTTTCATCATGACTCTAATACTTTTCATCATCTTCTTTTTAGGTATTTAAAGAATTTGTATCAAAGCCTTCTGAATGTCAGAAAATTTTCCGTAATTAATTGGAAACAAGGCCTTATTCACTCTACAGTACCCGGCTTGAGTCAGTGGCTCTTTGAAATGGTTATCCAGGTACCACTGACATATATATAGAAGAAATGTATACTTTCTACAATTTAACCCTGCAGTTTGAATCAGACTTGCTTATCAGCACCTCATATCTGACAAAAATCACTACAAATATACAAATGTACAAACATGTATAACGTTATCAAGAAACAAAATAATCAATGAATACACAAACATTTTTACAAAAATTGGACGATTTTGAACATACTTCTGAAAAATGAAGGGCCACAATTTTTCATGCTTTCTTTTATACTGTGGCTGAGTCAAAGATTTCAAAAAAGAAAACCTGTACTTGCCACTATTTTGCTGTTGCTCATGGAGCAGATTTATTGTACCTCTGGCTTTTGCCTTGTTGTTTCCAGCATAGTCCTATCTTTTTTTATATGTAAAAAATTCAGAAAAAGTATTTATTTCAAATTCCTTTATGAAGTAAAATATAATAGAAATAATAACAATAAGATAAACTCAGAATTTTAAACTCTATCCAGAGTTCAGATGAGGAATTCATCCTAAGTTCCATGACTTAGGTTGATTTTAACTTTTATGAAATAGGGCCTCATAAAAGTTAAAATCAACCCAAGTCTTAATTCTAGGATTCATCCAAACTTTTGTTATATGAAAAGAAGTTTTAAAAAGGCGTTATTTTATACTCCTTTATGAAGTAGAAGATAATAGTAATAATAACATTAAAATTAACTCGAAATTTAAAATTCCATCCAGATTTCAAATTTAACAATTCATCTTAAGTTTCATGACTTAATTAGGTTGATTTTAACTATTATGAAATAGGGCCCAGGCCTGCATTTCGAGTTTAATCTATTGCAACTTGCACCTGCACCAAGCTACAAACGTTGGTATCAGTCATTTAGTAGTCCTGAAATATTGCAAAAACTCACCCTCCATGTGCAACAATCAAGATGACGACCATTTCTATAAGTTTATCAATTAATGAGAACAGATTCCATCTTGTTTTCTTGGTATTATAACACATGAATCAAAAAAATTGTGCAATCATAAAATCTGCCATTATCCGAATCTGTTCACTCAACCACATTTATAATGTTCACACTTTCTTCTATCTATGCTGAAAATATCAACTGAATTTGATGAAAAAGTTACGCATATATGATAAATTTTCAAAGGTGACTTATTTTTATTCCATTTCAATGGGTAAACAGTTAAGCCATATTCTGAGATTGGACCTAAATTTGTTTTGGGTAATAATTTTACATTAGTTACGCGCACATTATTTTTTCAATACATAATTATCACCTTATACAATGCCAAAATTGGGACGTACAGAAAACAGATAGGTTCATTTTAAATATTTTAAAAAATATCTGTTTGGACCGTCCTATTTTATGGCATCATAATTTTACTTCCTCAACCCCTTTCTTGTAGCTAACCAAATAACCATTGGAAGTAAAATCAAGTTCAGAGAAGCTTTACTACTGGGTTTGGTATGCAAAATATAAAGATAAGTTTAAAAGAAACATCTCCAGCATGATATTTAGATTTGCTGTTTTATTGGAATGGGAAGAAAGTAATTAGGTTTACTAAAATTACCACATCTACTCTATTTCTTGACCAAATTTGTTCATCTTTTCAGCAAAGGTAGCAAATAGTTCACATATAACTAATATGTGGACAATCTTATGGTTGAGTGAGCAGATCAAGGGCAAGCAAAATCTACTTTATTACATGCACAATATTTTTTATTCATCTGGTATTAGGGAAAAGACCACATGCAAAATCAATATTGCTTATATAGTTCTAATAACTCTTTGTCAAACTTATAAGAGGGGCAAATTTTATCAATGTTCACCACAGAATATCTTGAAGATTGGATTTTCATTTAACAGAACCAGTGGTTGGAGTCCTATTAAACTAACGCTAACCTTCTGACAGTTTCTTCTGTCATGGTCAACAGACTTCATCAGAGTGATCCTTCTTCCTCGTCTTGCTTTCTTTCTTACTTCTAGTGTGAGGTAGGTCTTTTGACGACGTCATCAAGAGGAGAAGATCATAAACTGTCAGAAGGTTAGAGTTAGTTTAACCACTGGTTCTGTTAAATGAAAATCAAATCTTCAATTTACATCTTGCCACACAAAATTATTTACTCCAAGCTGCAATACATGAATAACCTGCTAAATGCAATTGTTATGGTCTCAAGCTCCATGTAAGGTATCAGCAGAAAAGATCTATTACTGCTCAGAAATCTTTCCGAAAAGGTATCAGCTGGAGAGATCTATTACTGCTGAGAAATCTTTCCGAAAAGGTATCAGCTGGAGAGACCTATTACTGCTCAGAAATCTTTCTGAAAAGGTATCAGCTGGAGAGATCTATTACTGCTGAGAAATCTTTCTGAATAGGTATCAGCTGGAGAGATCTATTACTGCTGAGAAATCTTTCTGAAAAGGTATCAGCTGGAGAGATCTATTACTGCTGAGAAATCTTTCTGAAAAGGTATCAGCTGGAGAGATCTATTACTGCCAGAAATCTTTCCGAAAAGGTATCAGCTGGAGAGATCTATTACTGCTCAGAAATCTTTCTGAAAAAAGTGCCTGATCCTGAGACATACATATAAATTCATATGAAGTACATTCAAACAAAACCCAGCATCATTTGAGGTTATGGTGCCATTACAGGTCCTGATTCTGGATGTGCTATTTTCAAGTTTAGGCAGTATAGCAAAATAGTTCTTACTGCCAGATAGCAGCATAGTTCCCTGATAATCCTGCTGGTAGAGGGCCTCCTGCAGCAAACAACCTAGTTCCTGATTTATCATATTCATGAGTGTACACTGCGTTAGGATGCTTTTCATCGTCTGCAAAATACTCGTAGAACATTTCATCTTTATTCTGAAATTAGATAAGATGTACATTAATGTTGGTATATTCTACTGGAAAAACATGAGACTTCTAATTTTTTAAGCCGACTGAAAAAAATACCACTCTTTAAAGGTAAAAAAGTACTCAGCTAAAATGATTCTTTTGTAAGTGCAGGGCTCTAAATGAAACAAATTCATAAATGGTAATATATCAAAAAAGTTGTGAAAAACTGTCTGGTGAAAGTGCTCAATACATGTAGAAGAGCATAAAATTTGTAATGAAAAAGTTATTTCTTCATTTGCACAGTTACTGGCAGTTTCAAAGCAGCAGAAAAAGAGAGAATCAAAAACACCTATGCAAAATGTTCATTCAAGATAAAAATCACTGCTGACTCTTGAATGTTGTCAACTACCGCTATATCACAATGGACCTCTACCAAGGAACATTCAAACTCTATTGCAAACCGGGCAACTCACCAGTACATCAGAAATGAATCTAACCACCCCCTTCCATCATTATTCAAATTCCCCTCATTATATCAAAACACATCTCAAACCTGCCTGACTCCTAGAGCACTTTCAAAGATGCAATTCCACCCTACCAAGAAGCTCATTAAGGTCAGGCTTCAAGCATAAGTGCAAATATAACGACGACGGCATCCTGGAACGAAAGAGTTTTTCCGCATACTAAATCACAATTTCCTGCCAACATCAACTCTTCCCAAAATATTTAATAAGAACACGGTAAAACTGAGCACGCCAAATACTTCCAGTATCATAAGCCGCAATAACATTAAAAGTCTTCGCACGGACACCAAGGACACACACTCCAGGACATGCAATTGTCCAAAGAAGGCAAAACCAAACTGCCCATTACAGGGGCAATGTCTTGCCAAGAATATAATCTATCGTGCCACAGTCAGCATAAGCGATGATGGACCATCTAAACAGTACAGAGGCCATTCTTCCACCACTTTCAATCAGCGCCTTGGAAACAACACACAGACATACAAAGATAAAACAAAAGAAAAATCTACTGAACTGTCAAAATACATATGGTCTTTAAAAAGAAAGCAATGCCAATTACAGCATTAGATGATCACAATGGACCTCTACCAAGGAACATTCAAACCCTAAAGCAAACCGGGCAACTCACCAGTACATCAGAAATGAATCTAACCACCCCCTTCCATCATTATGCAAATTCCCCTCATTATATCAAAACACATCTCAAACCTGTCTGACTCCTAAAGCACTTTCAAAGATGCAATTCCACCCTACCAAGAAGCTCATTAAGGTCAGGCTTCAAGCATAAGTGCAAATATGACGACGACGGCATCCTGGAACGAAAGAGTTTTTCCGCATACTAAATCAATATTTCCTGCCAACATCAACTCTTCACAAAATATTTAATAAGAACACGGTAAAACTGAGCTATTTCTGCATGCCAAATACTTCCAGTATCATAAGCCATAACATGAAAATTCTTCGCACGGACACCAAGGACACACCCTCCAAGACATGCAACTGTCCAATGAAGGCAAAACCAAACTGCCCATTACAGGGGCAATGTCTTGCCAAGAATATAATAAATTGTGCCACAGTCAGCATAAACGATGATGGACCATCTAAACAATACATAGGCCTTTCTTCCACCACTTTCAAGCAGCGCCTCGGAAACCACACTCAGACATTCAAAGATAAAACAAAAGAAAAATCTACTGAACTGTCAAAATACATATGGTCTTTAAAAAGAAAGCAATGCCAATTACAGCATTAGATGGTCCATCATCCAATACGCTGAACCTTACAATGCAAGCACAAAAAAAATGTGGCTCTGTGAAATTCATCACATAATTAACTCAAAAAAAGAACACACACTTAACAAAATATCAGAAATCGATTCCACCTGTAGGCACAGAAACAAGTGCAAACTCAGCTAATATGGCATCACTTAACTTGCAACCCCAGTTGAAAAAAACACATTTCAATGACGGGTTTATGGCCCTATTATCCTTGCCTTTGCATTTGCTTGTTGTAAATTATAATTTCTTGCAATGCACCAGTCTGACGCTTATTTTAGCAGTAGTGATAGGACACCTACACTGCGCAGCAATGAAACTGCCAGTAACTGTGCAAATGAAGAAATAACTTTCATTGCAAATGAATGGTAATATATTCACTCGTTTTTCTAAAAAATCACTATATGTTCAAAGTATCCCCAGATTATGTCGATATATACAGAATCTTTTCTCCTTAGCCTTGATCTTCAATCAAATAATCACAACTCAAGTATCCAAAACAGGCATTTTCAGTAACTTTATTTGCTATCTGAAGCCAAGAATGCAACCATGACCCAAGTCTATGATGTCCACCCAAGGCAAAAGGAGGAGACGATCAATGTTCAATATCAATATTTAGTATTTAGAGTTCCTTTGGTCTTAGTAGAGGGAAGCATGGACTTGGGTCAATGTAGCATTCTTGTATTCATTTTGAATTTAATATGTAAAGCCTCAGGTCCACACATGTTTCTATGCCCCAGAAAAATGTGTGAATACAGTTTTCACTTGGAAAAGATTTCAGCAGTAAAAAGTGTTAGGCCAAAAAAATAAGTTTGTTAAAGTTTGAGGATTCTTGTAAATTCCATAGACTTGTGTTTGGCTTCAAATTAATGAATGGTTTGTTACCTGAATCTTTTGATAAAATGGTACAAATTAGTAGGATTAACAACTCTAGGTTGTTGCATGTAACAGCCAGAAGTTCTTCTTTTTTCAATTCTCTTTTTGTGTCACTTCCAAGACTATGGAATGGAATCCCTCCTAATGTCAAGGACTGCCATGATCTTGCTATCTTCAAATCTGAGTGTAGGTCATTTTTCATAGATTTGTACTGCTGATTATCAGATTTGATTCATATTCCCTTATTGGGTTCATTTGCTGCTGTTTATTGTTTGTTTTACATAATGTTCTTATTATTCATGTATGTTCTTTTATTTTAATGTACAGGATAAGTGAGCACTTGCGTGTTTTGGGTTTTAGTAAACCCATTCATTTCTCCTAAATTACTTGCATTATTGTTAAAATTAAGATTGTTTCAGTCAAATTGTTTTGTGATTTTTTTGTGTATGACATTGTACATTTTTCACATGTTTGTAAATTGCAAGTGATTTGAATAAATATTATTATTATAATAATAAAGTCCCTGTGCGCATTGGATTTTTGCTGTGTGTCTCCGACAGTCAAAATGCTGAATTGCATGAATTTTATTTTTTAATAAAACTGGCAAAAATATCCCAGCAATGAGTCCCCTTTCCTTTCGGACATCCAAAAGATAATTATATTCTATGAGAAAACCAGAAAGTACATCCAAGATGTATTTATATGAACAATTTGATGGAATCATTAAGAATCACAAGAACTTCCTATGTTATAAAATAAAACAAGGTCTTCTTAAAAACTGCGCTCGTTGGCGCAAGTGAGGTTGATCATAGATATCATAGAGAGCGTTCACTTTTTTTCCATTTTTGGTAACTTTTGACCTTATTTGGCATGAAATTAAAAAAAATGGTCGAAATCCACCAAAATAAAAATGACGCATCATCTGAATGGGCATTTTAAATAAAAATTACCATTCTGAAGTTTTTTTTAAATATTATTTTACGCTTGGTTGGAAGCCCAAATGGCCAAAAAATGTCTATGTTCTAGTCCTTTATCTTTTCTAAGTCTGTGGCGCAACTCTTTTGCTTAGAAACCAATCGCGCATTTACACGCAAATTCACGCCCCAGATCAGTTACCAGTTTGCGCGACAACACAGGTTGTTATAACAACGATGTTTGACCAATCACATATCGTTTAATGGAGCGGTTTGGTAAGCTCTTATTAAACAACGAATAGTCAAATTTTTTCATTGGAGGATTGATTGGCATTTTTCTCGATGTGGCCAATCACAGGTAATTGTGTATATAGAGTCTTTATAGACTCATTTACAGTCTCAGATATTTCTCGGCTATGCTGTGCAAAATCAGAAGATTCTTATTTTCTTTTGAAATTTACGTCAAATATATGCATTTTTAGTACAACAATTCTACACAATAATGCGAAGCACATATTTATCAACCTTTCTGAAAAGTCATTCGTCACTTTATCGGCCACAATGAATGAATATTAATTAAATTAGATTTGACGAAGACTCCGTTTACGTCGTCTCTAATACCGCTCGTTGGTTCGCCAACGAGCAAAAAACAAATAAAACTTCGTAAACCACATAGAATTGTGAAAATGCCCAGAGGTGTGAGATAAACAATCAATGTTTTTAGCTTTATCCAAATACTTAAACTTTACAGGGAACATGATTTAAAGAATTATGGTAATTACCTTGAAATGACCTCTTTTCAAAAAGTTCAAACTAACAAGCAAGAGGCATGATACTTACCAACCATCCTTCCCCAGTGCCAAGCTTGAATATTGATTGTGGTCTCATTTTAGGCCTCTTATGCTTTCTATGGCTCTCTGGTTCACCAGCCGCATTGACCTTCATCTGGGGTGGCAGGAATTTGCCAGCACGAACATCAAAGAACATGATGGACCCTCTGCCTGTGCCCACAGTAAGAATTTCCTTTCTGAAGCTTACTGACCGAACACCTGTGATATAATTTAAAATGGCAATAGTTAGTGCAAGTCCAAAAGTTGTGAGTAACTTGCTCTTTCGGTAGGGTACCATGTTTCTTAGAGTCTAATCAAATTGTTTTCAAGCTAACTTGAAAGTGGTGAATGTCACTAGTGTCCTCTTGCAAGATATTAACTCTCATGTTCCTCTTGTCCCCAAACTGGTGAATGGATTGGATATCTGTACATACCTGCCAGGCTGCCAACATTGTAAAACCCAAAATCGGGACAAAAAAGCCAAGTGCTTGCGCGCATATATGTTCCAACAGCATAAATATGTATTGAATACAGGTGGGTTTGTGACTTTCCTTATCTTTATTAAGGCTTTTTTAGGTTTTGGCCCAAATATATGCCACAAGAGCATAAATATTTACTGAAATCAGTTTGGGATTGGAGACTTTTCCTTGTATTTTTATTTTTTTTTAATATCTCAAAATCGGGATATCCTGATTTTTGGCCATTTTGAGAGTTGTAAATCGGGACAATCCTGAGAAATTCTGGACAGTTGGCAGGTATGTCTGTATGTTTACAGTTATTCAAGGTGTGAAAATTGCCTCATTACAATATCAGAGTTTGGTCCAATTGCCTCAAAAGACAGATTGTTCTCTTGACCTGTGCGAACATGCCTCCCTTTTGCCTTTGTCAATTTTTAGCCTACAGCGTTGTTTACAATGTTCCATTTATTAACCTCTACATATAAATTTAAGAAAAGCAACTACTACAGAATGCAAATAGATCGAAGTTTTCTTTATTGTTTGATTTTTCCAAAAATATTCTATGTCTCGCATAATGATATTTTTTTTTTAAAGTTGTGTGGTCTACTGGAATAGCACAGGGCAAGAATGTTTTGGGTTCAAGACCCACTTCAATCAATGGGGATATTTTTGATGAAGATGTTTAATCCCAATTGCTTTGTTAACCAAAGCATACTGAGGAGCTATTTGGAGTACCACAATCTACATGCTAATAGATTTCTGCCAATTTGGTTTAAGATTGCATTAAGGTGAAATGGTTGTGAGGATTTCCTAAAAAAAAAGAATCTTTGGACCACCGCATGGAGATCATTTTTGCAACAATAGGTTCCTTGATGACCAAGTGTATAAATCAAGTCCATCAAATTTATGGCACTTTCAAATCTTAAGAAGCATGAAAATCTTCAATTGCCGTCTGTTCAGACCAATGAATTTTTTCCAGGTGTTTTTTTAATTCAATGGGGCGATCAACACGGAGTGCTGATCCAGATGCAAACGCATCTAGGAGATGCGCATCTCCGTAGACCGCTTTCACGTACGCGTGCACTGAGTGCTGTGTAGCAGATCCGGATCTGACGCCCATGTAGCCACAGTCTTCTGCAAAGTGGTTTACGGAGATGCGTTTTCATCTGGATTTGCACTCCCGTGTAGATTGCCCCATTATCGTATCTTACCACTTCCTCTTTCCTTGGATTCAATGGATGCTATGGGGTCGGCACTCTTAGGATCAACAAATGATATATGTGATTGTGAGCCTACAGCATATAGCGAATAGTCCCATGATATTGTCATGCACACATTTTCCAGTGGATATCTTAACTTCTTGTCGTAGACTGGTTTAAATGTATGGAGATCCCAGATGAATAAACGGCCGTTGGCTGACAGAACTGCAAGCTCCTTTTTGAAGAAATAGTAGAAAATAAAGGTAAGATATTTATAATGTGCTTTGTAATTCTATGCAAAATTGTTGTACCAAAGTGAGTTGCCTCAGTGAGTTAGATACAATGCCACTCCATGACTGTCATGACAGCAATTGTTTTGCTAAAATACTAAATCACTACATCAATGGAATGAAAATAAGGTTATTCCTGGATTAAAGTTATTCCTCTTTTGTGAATACGGACCACAATGATTTTAAACAAAAAAAATTACTTCTGAAAATTACCACATTAAACATGCACTCACCCCTTTTGAGCTATCAAAATCCAGCGCCCTGACTTTGTCGCTGCCTTTACATTGTTTACGTGTTAACGTATTGAGACGCATAGGTGATGATGCTACTGTATCTGGTGCTTGTCGTGCCTCTTCCTGTACACTCTCATCAACACACCATAGACTTATTGTTTTGTCTCGAGAACCTGTGCAAATAAAAGTTAATTGAAGGTATGTTTGTGTGGAACATCTGGTCTATGCATAATTCTTGTGCTGAGCTGTTCTGCAAGAATGAATTTCTGCAAGAATGAATGCTAGGTTATATGTCAAGACTATAGCTGCACAAATTTCATTTTAATATACTGTTAAACTATAAATCAAGAAATGACATATTGTGTAGTCTCGAGTTAATAAATTAGATTGTTAACGCACTATTCTTAACATTTCATTCAATGCAAATTCAGTGCCCATGCCTAAAGTGGCAATTCATGGACCACAGCCTCATCTCCATATAGTCACCTCTATCAATAATAAAATTTGCGTCTAAGTAAAATTCATACGAAACATTCTTGAAAATTAGTCTGCAGTTCTGAGAAACACAAGTAAATATGCAATTTTCTAAATCACTGTCAGCCCAACACACAGTTTTATTTCCAAACAGTAGGCCTATAGTCTATACATTGGAATCAAATGACATTTTCAGCATGTATTTATTTTGTGTTCATCTTTCTTTTTAGGTAGAAAAAAGACGAGGTCATAATCAGTGTTTCCGCTAAGGTTTTTGAGCTTGCGCCAATTCGAGCAAGTTTGACAAAGTTTAAGAGGTACTTGCGCCAAAATCATGAGCTGTGGCTGAAATTTGGCTCAAATAAAGCTAGAAATCTTTCTCACACATTTTCAGAAACTCGTTGCGCCAATTTTCACCGCTCCTGCGCCAGTGGCGCGCCATACGGCCTTAGCGGAAACACTGGTCATAATCACAATCATTAATTGTAATGATCACATTAAATTTAAATCTGCCATCAAAAAGTTTACTTTGGTTTTACAAAATTCTGAGTTTAGATTTATAGGTAAATAGCACCAACCTGTGACTAAAAATTGGTCATCTAACCATACTATTGAGAAGATCCAATC
>JXSR01S009080.1:26384-44537 GCA_000969725.1 Ophiothrix spiculata
TACCTTACGGTCGGCATAGTTAATTACGTGATACGGACCATTGAAGCTGAGCATAGTCAAAAATTACTTCCAATGTCGAATTTCTTATTTCATCAGAAATGTTACCTTTGAAGTGGGTGCTATTTTTTTAATCATATTGTAACATCTAAAACATAAGGAAAAAAATAAGTTAAAAACCAAGAAAAAAATACCTCCATATTCAAGTTTTGGTAAGTACAAAAATGTTAAACTCGATTTCCGAGAACTATTCCGAATCAGCCTGATGCATTTTAACAACTTTGATGTAACTTCGGAACTGAACATCTTATAACCAAAAGCAAGGTGTAATTTTAAAGCTCAAAATAGCAGCTTTCAGATGAGTCCAAAAAATCAGTTTGGATTTTTAGTACCCTTAAGGTACCTTTCGACATAGCGGGTTTCATTTGAGGAAACCATCTCTGTTAATTTACCTTTGCTTGAAGACACGTTCTAACCACTTCATTTTGTACATAGGAAGACTATTCCAGATTTCAAGTTATTTGAAATCTAATACCAACGGATTTTTTTTAAGGTTTGAAGAAAAATAATATACACAGGCTCTACTGTTCCCAAATAAGACGCATATATGCCATTGGCCTTGTTGCATCAAATCCGTGATTTTGATATGGATTATTTAATCTAAATTGTAAGTGTTTTTGCCCTTTTACATATTCTCCAAGTCATTGACCTGTACATTTCAAATTAATTTCATCTACACCTTCCGTTAGCCTCAGAATTTAAACAGAAGAAAGACAGATAGCAGCATTGAATAAATATCATTGTCTATATATTAATAATAAGCTGTCGACCTTAATCAAGATTTTCGTTGGAATGATTGTCAGAACTATTTTTGAAAAAGCAAAATAAAGGAAATAGTATACTTAAGATACCATCAAAAACTTGATCTTAACACTAACCTAAACATTAATTAACCCTTTTCCTAAACCCTAATCCTGACATTTTCGATGGGACCTAATGTATACTTGGTCCAAAATAATTTATATTCGCACTATTTATCATCGATAATTTTGTTTTCTATGTTACCACACAAGTAAATTTCAAATTTAAGCTTTATGAAGTGTGATTTAGTTGGTACTGAAAATAAACAATATGATTATTTTTTTTTTATGTGAGAAATTGTTTTGATATAAGAAATTCTTATGATGAGTTTCTTTGCCATTGAATATTAAGTAGATATTAAACAAAATGCTTACCATAAAGCATAAATCTTATACAAGTTATGTAGAAAGAATAAGGTTACAATTAATATTGCATCATTTCAAAAAGTCGTAACATTAGTGAAGGAAATCTTTAAAAAAATAGGATAAAGCATGAAAAAACGTATTTTTGCTTCCGATGAAAGAATAATTATCGAGAAATAATATACAGATGAACCTGACGTATATTTGTATGGTTTATGAAATAGTTCAAGCGATAAAAATAGTAAATGATGTTGACAACATTTTTACGTCATTAAAATACGTATAATCGTTGAAAACAAATATATTTATGGTCATATCATTTTCAACAAAGATAATAGACCTTAGGCGTCTTTCTTCTTGACATATTCGAGCAATATGACGTTTATTTGCATAAACATTATCAAGGAAAGTCCTTGATGTTTTTAAGTAAGTTTCCGCAGTGTCAAAACTAATCAATCTACTCTATATCCTTACACGTTAAAAACACGCCTGTTTCAGATACACGTAGTGTATATGGATTTTCCATAACTGTTTGGAAGGTACTTTCAGTTCTACTTCGACAGCCTTTGAGTTTAGTATTATTATATTTTGGAAAACCGAGGAATTTATATGATAAAAAGAGCTTTACAGTTATATGCTACTCATGAACAAATTTTAAGGCAACTTTCATTGTAAGTAAAGTCAGTTAAGATGTGTATATAACAATAAAAAAACCAGTGTGACCGTTATGTATTATAATGGTTTAGGTAGACTAGATACAACATGTATATTGTAACATTAATTTCTAGAATTGCTAATGAAACTAAAACTGTTATCTGAAATGAGTTATACGCAACAATCCATCTTTAATTAGCAAACAATTTAAACCAGAATGCCAGACTATTAATATGGACAAAAGCGTTTTTGTTCCGTGGCGTCGGGCTGAAAGTGATAAAAATAATTTTTAAAATTCTCATGTCATCTGATAACAATGCTTTTCAAAAAGCAATATTGTTTTTGCTGATCTTAAAATCAGAATTTATTGTATTCCTTTAACCATAGGTATTGCACCAAGAAAGCAACAAAACAGATAATGCCCTAAACCCAAACGATGTGCTCAAACTCCATTTGAAAAAGTCATGCCATGTTTCATTTGATAGACCCAAAAATAGTGTTTTTAGCAAGATTTACAAATTTCACGAGGAAATTGAAACTTCAAGGTATAAAGTCGCCCGCTGAACAATCAGTATTGTAGGAAGAATACCTTTATATATAGCGGAGGTGTATAGAATATCTTCAATATGAACGCAATCTTTTCCCCAAAGGCGACTGTTAAGAATCTTACTCGCTTTTATTTTCTGGTTTATGAGGCACGGATCTACATCTCCGCAAAATGGACAGGCATATTCAAATGCATCATTATGTTCCTGATATAAAAAGGTGTCATTTGGATCATATCCAATATGCTAGCTCAGTACCAACGGGAAATGTTTAGGGGAAAGTAACCCTGTCTATGCTGAATCAAGTAATTCAAATCAAAGTGTTAAAACTGCAATTTGCCATATATATCCATGAAAGTCGTAACTAATTCAATTCATCCCTGAATAGAAAAATTGAAGAACTGAAATCATCTTTTTTATTCTATTTTGATAGATATATAGGATATGCGTCTCAATATATTAAATGACAGTTGCTTAAAGCTAGTTTGCATTTAATCTGAACTAAACCAGTACTATCAATGCTATATTGAATGATAGAGTGCAATGAACAGTATAACTAGCATGGATCTTCTGATACTAGAAACACAAAACTTCAAGATGTCTTATAATTTAGCAGTCATTACCCTCAAAGTGTTTATACATTCAATGCCGAATTTTCGCTATTAGCGAGATTGTCAAATCAACCCATTAGAAACACTGCTCAGTTGTATGCTCATTAAGCAGACATAAACTACAGAATGAAGCAAAATATTGGGGAGAGTGATACCATAAGCCATTCACAAGGTTAAATCCACATGATGTAAATTCGTTAGTACACAAAACTAAACTTCAATATTTTGATGCATTTCTTAGGTTGTTAATAATATTTTACCAATCAACTGACGAAAAAATCCTGATTCCAAGACATTTGACCTTTTACAAAGTCAAAGTAGTCTTTAAAAAGCTATAATGTATTATCTATGATAACTACACGAGTAGAGTTATTGATACTGGGTTTTGAAGAAAGGTGCACTATCATCTTATTACATTACAAATTAAACACCATTTACTTTGTTTCAATATTATCACCCAATCATATAAAATGTATGATCGTACTAGATTGTGTACATTTTCAAAAAATAATAGTTGCAAGTTGAAATGAGATTTATGAACATTTAAGAACTATATCAATATTTGAGACTTATGAATAACAAACACTGATAATTAAATATATTACAATTATTATTCTTTGTTTTAAATTATTAATGTCTTAATCTCTTTTAAAGACATTTGAGAAAAGTAGAATACACAGTCAAACGAATTATAAATGAGCTGCATATTGTAGTACGAAAATAACATTAAATAACATATTTTCTGTTTGTCACCTCAGATACAGAAGTGCATAATGGTAACAAACATTAGAAACATCAAAACTACATACTCATTAAACAAGACGATATATAAGTTCATTTTGGAACATCGTGATCTATATTTGATTTCCTAACGGATGTCGAAAGAACAAAACAACATTATAGATCATATATGGCAACATTTTTGATATAAACTCTACCCTTTTTGGGGAAAACGCGATACTGAAATCTGTAAGTAACATACTTATGTTATCTAGTGATTCCCTATAGTCACATGAAGTGAAATTGTATCTCATCACCCTGTTTTTAAACCCCGAGGTTCTGTGTATCATATTTCGTATGACTTATTGGTATATTAAAATTGAGACATATAAATTGCCAATGTTTTAATGTGTCTAGCTTTGATAGTTTTTGTTTGAATAAACTTAATTTGCTTTCAAATGTATATAAATGTATCGCTGTATATAATGCGCTGTAATGTATACTCTAATAATGCAACAACGATGCACAACGTTTCTATATTTTATGTTTAAACTCATTTACTGATCAACCATGTATGTGATCATGATTGGTGTAAATTTATGTATTGGATACTTAGCTAATGACTAAAACATTCAATTAGTTTAAAACAAACCTCTCATCCTATACATTTTTGTCTCAAATCAAAGCTTTTATTTGAGGTTATACTTGATTCCAAATCAACTATATGATTATTACATTTGACATTGAACAACGTCGACCCTCATCAAAGAAATATTATTTGCACGATATAAATCACAATATAATTTTCTCACCAATTTCAGGTGAATGACTTGTCGTCAATAACTATGAGACAATCTTCTGTATAGGTTATTTTCTGTATTTATGGTCACAATTACTATATTTGATACCAAATGTAAAAGTTTTTATTTTTTAATATTTAAGAAAGTACGCTCGTTATGTTATGTTTAAGGCAGGCGAAGGCCATTTAACAAACCGGCAGCTGTTAATAGGTTTATAATATAAGTCCACATAATACCTACCTATACATACGCTAAAGTAAAGAAAGATTTTAGAAACCTCTGTAACAAAAATATCTTTCAGAACTGTGCTTTAATTTCGAGCATGTGTTGCATTTTATTAATAGTTTGTTATTTTTACACATTTAGCACTATTTTACAAAGCTTAGCATTAGCTGCAACATACACATTCACATGTTACAGAACGAAATACATCAAATGGATCAAATTTACTTTTTCATCTTTGATATGCAGTAATAAGTCTAATGACGTTATGTCATAATCTATACTTTCTATATAAAAATAGTCAAAATATAAGTATACTTCCTTATAACGAGATAATTATTTCAAAAGCGTATAGTTGAACATTAAATTGAGTTGAGCTTTTAACATTAGAATCGCCATTTTATAAAGAAATAATGACTGTGCTGTTGTCAAATATAAAACTACGGTCGTGATCACATTTATGTATGCTTCAGAAAGAAGTTATCAAAATTTCAAACCCCAAAGCTCATATTCGTTTGCGTTTTTATGCGACAGGGAATCGTCCCCCCCCCCCTTGGTAAGACAATGGATAAGGCTCTGTCAGACATCACCGTATAGAGCAAAATGATGAATCCAATGGCTTACACTGCAAACTAAAGAAGATTTAGAATTGGCAACATTGACTGGCTTAACAATCATACCGGCGATAACATAGACACACGACATTATTCATTTTTTTTACTTTATCAAACTTTATTCTTTATTTTACTTACCTGTACATACATTCAGTATGTTGTAAGGACACGATGCAGACCATGGACATCAACATGAAAAAAACAAAGGAAAAGACAAGAAGAAACCATTAAAACAAATAAAAAGCGATCATTTTGACAGAATTTTAACAACAAGCTGTTAAAGTTGTTAAAAATCCCACAGTTCCTGACTAAAGTTAGCAAACAATTGCTTGAAAAAGTTGCTGATATCTTCCCAATTCCTACACAGAAAAAAATAAGTGAGTCAAACTTGTTAAAGCGAGTCAATGTGTCTCTGTAGTAACTGACTTTGGCTGAAGTGAGTCACTACAGAGACAAATTGACTCACTTATACAAGTTTGACTCACTTATTATTTTCTGTGTACATGAACAACAGAAATCTGATCTTCCCAGCTGTCTCAATTCCATAATGATAGTTATAGATTGTGGTTATAAAATTAATGTGCATGTATTAATGCTTTAATTATAAAATTCGCCATGATATGAAATAAGATCAACATTCATATTCGAGCATATGAACATTAATATACGATAAATAAGAATCCTGGTAGCATTCATCCTTCTACCTGATCAAGCAGTAATTAGACGGCGCAAAAATTGTTGTACTGTAAAATTAAAAATTTATGACATAAAATGTGTAATAAATAAAAAAGACACTGAATTACCTTAAAGTAGTATTTGACATAGCTAACGCAGAATTATGTTATGTACACATCTTGCAATTATGTAAAATTCAATACAATGAAATGTGTTTTCAAAACTTGCAATTTTAGAGTTATACATTTACATACTGTATGGTTAAATCTGTCAACTCTCGTAATTCAAACGACTCGTTTAAACACCAAACTTTCATTAAATCTCTTTTATTTTCATTTATATGTTCAACAAATAGTAATTTTATTGCATATTCAATAGTATTGACGAAAAACAGAGTTTACTAATTAATCAGATTACATTTACCTAAAAGATTTGAACATGTCCAGATTTAGAATTCATTACATTAAAATATTTATTAAAAAGATCATCAAAATCAGATTTTTAAGAAACTACGAGATTACTGAATTGACAGATATTAATGAACTATTAGATGTACAGACTGTGAATTCGTTAACATGTACTTGTGCAGAACTGGATGAATTATGTCCCTTACAGTATTGCATAACGGAAAGTATTTATGATTTATATATTAATACCATGTGCGGACTTTATGGCATTACTATGGCCGTAGGAAGAATACGGCGGATGTAACTCAATTATGGATCACATTTTACCACAATTAATCACAAAATGACGATGCTTTGACGTGTTTCACTTATGTAGGAATATTGTGCTCTAAAAATAAAGAGTGATTTAAGATAAACCAGTTATCTGAATCAGTAGTGTGAATCAAAAATGATTTTGCTCAAACATTACAAAAAAAAAAGCATTATGTAAATGATGTTGGTATCATGTAAAAGTTGTATTTCTAGCATAATTGGTACACGAAATACCATGTCCCAAGTCACGTTATATAATACACGTATATCTGTGGTATACTTCAAAATATCAAATATCATGTTTATAGAATTCCTACCATGACTGGCACATTAATTAAAAGATTCCCAATCGTCATGAATAATGTATCAGAATCACATATTATAACTTAAATACCCGTTTGTTGAATGTAGTTGGTTTTTATTTAAAGGTGAACAGTATGTATCAATATAATGATGTATATATTTTGTTCTGATCTTTCATAATTAAGCAGAAACAATATTTTTTAGAATTATTATAACAGATTCGATAAATTTATAGATTTCGAATCAAACATCTTTTGTTCAATCTTGTGTTAGCAATTGCTTTTGAATGCATTCATGTATATTGTCCTTTTTAACCTTTTGAAATAGAGTTTTCTAGGACTAACGCATTTGTATTTGACCGTATCTTTTGAAAATAAGAACCGATCTATGTATTCACCCATTCAATGATTTGCAAATCAATACATCGGCAAACATATTCCTATCAGAAAGCATGCACATCTATATACGTGTGCTGACAGCTAACAAAACTTGAATGAAGCAGTACCATTTCCCAAATGCCATTTACTTCAAGATTTGAGTAGAGCTATCACATTTTAAAGCAACCATAGCGTGTCTCATAAATTATTCAAACAGAATCAGAATTTGCGTTGTATCTTATAACGTCTTATAATCAGCCCAGATTGTATGTGCAAAAGAATGAGAATGACAAATAAAATTTTATTTTAATCTATTCGATAAAATCACAATTTCGTTTGATTATTGCAATTCATACTCTCTATTTACAACCTCATTTGAGTAATTCATTTACAAAACTAAAGCAACAAGGCCCTATATTAATCCTTACATTACAAGGTGAGCAGAAAATTCTGTTTCCAAGTAAACATTTCGGAATCACTTTTGATTTGTCCAGATGTCGTTTAAAATGAAATTTTGGAACATATATTTCATGTAATCACTTGATTATTCATATCTGACCGATCAAAATTATATGCTTGTATAAAATACCAATTTAGAATGAAACGTGATCTATAATACCGTATATACATACTACTGCCTTAAGTGTCATACCACTCTCATATCGTAAGTGGTTCATTCCAGTTAGGATGATGTCCTTAATGAAATGCCATGTTTAAAGTTTTGCCTGCTGATTACTTCGAAATATTTCATTAGATATCGATTCAAAGTAGGGGAAAACGGTCCATACATAATTTATACTCATGATGGGCCTTATAATAAAATAAACATCATTCTTAATTTGTAGGTATGAATCTTTAACACCCCAATTTGCACTTAAAAATAAAGGCACTTAAATAAAAAAGAAACATTTGAAAAAAAAAATGTTACCAATGTTAGGATTAACTTCTTAGCAGCTTTCAATAAAAGTGACATATATTTCATTGATTAAAAACATGTGTGTCTCAATATCATATACTAATGTTACCTCGTATGGTGTGACATACTTTCGGTATAACTGAAATTGTTCAGAAAACGAAATATATCTCGTGATTTGATCGATTCTGTTCTTAGTGACACTCGGATGAAATTGAAGCTGATATACCGGTACATTTTGCATTATGAACATAATCGCATGTCATGTTTGGTTCATGTTACGATTAAATCTATGTTACTTAGACACACAGTTATGTAACATGGAAGAGGATTTCTGATGGACTGTCTGCGTTATGTTCAAGGCTATTCAATACAATGTGTGCAGTTGAATTTGGTGAAATACAAAGAAATGCCACAGTATGTGGTAATTTAAAGCAGCATATGATGATAAAATACACTATTCAATTACTTGTTTATGTATTTAGCATCATGTGTATAAGAAGCATGTCTATATGTAGTAAAAATGGTAGGTCATAACATATTTCTGCCGGTAAATTTACTATATTATAGAGAATGTTACATATTTCATGTTAAAATAAGCAATTTTCAACGACAACCAAATCTACCGCAATGCATGCTATTTGTGGAGGATCTTATTAGGTGATGTCATTTTTACGTTGAAATTAAATGTTACCAATGTTGTCAAAGGGAATCCCTTCTTAATAGCATCAAATAAATGACATACGGTATATACGTCTAGTTCATTGTGCGACGACATTCATTGATTAAAAACATGTGTGTCTCAACACCATAAATGTTACCTCGTATGGTATGACATACTTTCGGTGTAACTGAAATTATTCAAGAAACGAAAAGTATATCTCGATATCATCGATGCTGTTTTTAAAGTGACATCCGAAGGTAATATTGAAATTGATATACCACTACATATTGCATTATGGACATAATCGCAAGTCATGTTCGTTTCATGTTACGTTTAAATCTAACTTACATTATTACATAACATGCAAGTACAGGTACATAACAACGGCCAAGACATCCGATCGAAGATTATACACTCAAATATGTACAATTGGATTTTTGAAGACGCTGGAAGAATGCCTCAGCATCTGATTACTTAATATTGCAAAAACTGATTACAGGTGCGATCTAATACATTATTTAACCACTTGCTCATATGTTAAGCATCATGGAACTTAGACATGAAACAAGTGTATAATGTTAACAACATACGTATAAGACCATTGCATATCTGTTTTTGGCCTTTAAATTTATTCCTTGTAATAACAATACGCCACAGTTTTCATGGTTAAACATGCAATAATATAACGTGAATCATGCACCATTGAGTAAGGTAACTAATAATTATCAGTCTACATAGCGTAAAGTTCGAGAGGTTATTAAGAAAACACAGTAATATCTATCACCATGACCAAATAAATATCTAAGTAAAAGCAAATATTTACAAAATGGGAACAGTTTAAGTTTATATTACATGTAATATGCATTTTAATTTACTTTAGAGGAGATAAAGAAGGTATCTGTACCTGTGGTTGTTGGTTGAAAAATATTAATATAGCTGCAATCTTCTATTACCTATAAACTATAATGATATCGTGCAGAGAGAACGATATTGTAGTCCAAACATCTGCCAGTATCAAAAAGTATCTTATTGGTTTCCGTTGAGTGTATTTAGAATATCAGTTAAACGTTTAAATTTGTTTTCATATCAATTTTATTTATATCAATATTGCCAAATCAGACAGGAACATTACAATTGATATATTACTACATATTGCTTTATGAATATGATCACACGTCATATTTAATATCGTAGTGACGTGTTAACCTGTCTCACTCAATTTTTGAATGACTCTGAACAGGACTTCTAATGGACTCACGATGCTATATGACAGGCGAAGCAATTGAATAAAACATTGTCAATTGGATTATTGACGGCATAGGCAGAATAGCTCTCGATATACAGGGTAATTGAATAATAAAGATAGAAGGTGAAAACAAGTGCAATGCCTTATATTCTTGTGACATTTATATTGCAAACCTTCACTACAACGTCTTAAAGAGTTTTGAATGTAATTGAACATATAGAAATTATGATTAACTAACTCTTGTCAATATAGGCTACATTTTGGTAACACGTCTACCTAAGCCTACAGGGGGGTGCAAACTCTTTTACAGAGCCGAACACCCTGGCTTGCTGCAAATGCATTGGTATAGTTCTTCCCTACTCATGTCAAAAATTGTGTAATGTGTAAACAAATTAATTAAATTAATTTTACTTCATTATAAAATGAATAAAACTTCTGAGTAATAAACAATGATCACAATGGTTTTAATTATGTCCATACAAAAGTGACAACTTTCCCTTAAGGGTGTATAACAACTTAAATATATTGCATTCAGGCAAATATATCAATAAAGAAATAGACTGGTCAAACGACAAAGAGATTTTACCTTGGGTTATTTTAACTAGAAATGATGTCTCGCCAGATATCAGGGTTCATTTTGTAGTTCATGTTATCTCAATGGTTTCAGTCTGGCTAGTGCTACTAAAAAATTTGAAGTCTTGATACTAACTCCAGAGGCATAAATATAGAAACTATGATTACGAATAGGCTATGTATTTGGGTACATTGCAAAGGGTATCGAATTTACGAAACTCTGGAAATTAGGGTATAGTTCGCTCAAAAGTTATAGTTAAATAACAGAACAATAGGCTGATAACTTAATTGGTTTTATTCAACTCTGTTATTGATGGTATCATAAATGGGCAATATATAGCCAAGATTAATGAAGGCTAATTACTTAAAAATGGTATGTTTTCAGATTTGATTTGAACACAATTGTTTCGGTGGGGAAAACATGACAAAATACTTACTAGTATTCAGGAACGAACGAAGGATAACACTTGTTTTTGTTAGGAAATGTATTTTATATATTTTTGTCTTATAAAAATATTGGTTAGAGGAGATATTTATTTAAAGATCAAACTGTATTGTACTAATTTCACATTAAATGTTAAGTTATATTTCCATTTCATTATTTTAATAGCAACTCAATACGAGCACATCATTTGCACATAACAACCATTTATAAATTATGATATCAATGTTCAGATTTTATTCAAGTAATTATTCAAAACCACAACCTACTTAACTACCAGCATCGGGTCAATTTAATCACGTGGTTATAACATTTACTCTGACAGTATGCTGATTTTTTTTAAATTCAAACACTTGACAAATTGTAATTTGAAGTTGACCGGTCAAATTTATTTCACACATTTAAATGAGGTCACATTAGTTTTGGAACAAATTTAATTAACTTGTTATATCTTTTACTTAATGTTGGGACATTGAACTTACGTAGTCGCCGACTCGCTTTTGTCGTAATTTATCTCAATACTACGGAAATATTTGGTCAAATTTAAATTGCTTAGTTTTTGTTTTAATTTTTTCGCCATCATTCAAGTCGCGTAGTTTTGCCATTGCTTCCGTAGGGAAGATAAGAGGGTTAATACGATATCAACAATATAGCATAAGGTACATGAACGCGGGTATATCAATAACCCATCAATAAACGCATTTATTGGGAAATATTTCTGGAAACCGTCTCTGGTAGTTTTACGTTTGCCAGCATACACGTTCCAACCACTTAATTATAAAGAGAGGAAGACTACTCCAGATATCAAGTTATTTGAAATCCAATACCTGCGAACCTTCTTTTTTAACTTTAAAAAAAATAATATATAGCAGTTCTGCAGTATTTTCAAATAGCACATGTGCCATTGACCTTGGTGCATGAAACCCGTAATGTTGATACGGATTATTGCGTTTTATATTTCAAGTAGTTTTCCCCATTTTTTTTGCAAGTCATTGACCTGCATATTTCAAATTAATTTCATCTACGCCTTCCGCTAGCCTCTGAGTTTTATCAGAAGAAAGACAGGCAGCAGCATTGAATAAATATCTTTGCCTGTATACTAATAACAAGCTGTCCACCTTCATCAACGATTGTCATAACTATTTTTGAAAAAAACGAAATAAAAAAACCGCCATTTATCTCTAAGCAACCTTATTAGGGTATTTTTATTGTATTAATATAATTTACTCTCCAGACTATGGTTTGGGAACTGAAATTGAAATGTAACAAGATAGTGGATTCAATATTATTTAAGAATGAGTATTTTAAATAATTAGTAGATTAAGACAAAAGTCTGTTAATTAAAGACATTTCTCAATTTGTTCAGAAAGAATCTTATTACGAAAAGCTAAGAATTTATTCAAAATTTAACATAGAGTAAAATGGTACAATTCTAGAAGAAACCTACATACTAAAATGGAAATGAAATTCAAATGTTGCTGCCGTATATTGCTTATTAAGCATGAAATAATTCAAGCGATAAGAATATTGTACATGATGTTGACAACTTTTTTCCCCTCAAATCATATATCAATCAATCAACCAAAGAAATTTTGTATAACGCCAAAATCAAAAAGACATTTTGTTCAAAGTCGCTAATGACAGCAACATGGAACATTAAACATCTTACACTTGATTAAATAGATAAGTCTTTAACAGTTTTTTAAATGTATCAACAGTCTTTGCATTCTTGATGTAGTCTGGAGGAGGATTCCATTTCTTTGGACCATAGCCTGATATAGATCGATCAGCAATAGTAAATGCTACATAAAAAGGCACATATATGTGTTGAAACTAAGGAAAATCGTTGAGAACAAACAGCATAATGGTTATATCATTTTTTGAAAAAGATAATAAACATGAGGCGTCTTACCCTATATTGAATATGTGCTTTTACAATGACGTATTTGAGCCTTATGTAATGATGTTTATATACATTTCATTATCATGGAAAACCCTAGATATTCTTAAGTAAGTTTCCGCAGTGCCAAACGCAATCAATCAACTCTGTACATCTCCTTACACGTTTGCGAACACGCCTGTTTCAAATGCATGTATTGTATATGGAATTTTCATAAAATGCTTAAATAATGTACTTTCAATTTTTCTAAAATATTTTTTGCCATAACATTATCAAAGCATTATTATGAGTTTTCTCCCTTTATTTGATCATGGCATGAGAAATAATCAATAATTCTTAATAATAAAAAAGCGTTCAAAAACCTTGAATGAATTTGTGCACATTAGGCCTGTTCAATTTCAGAGTTTACGAAAAGTTTACGAATGTTCAATCTCAAACAAAGAAAAAGTCAGTAGTAGTTTTTGTTAACTAATTCTACTCATGTTGACGCGGATACCAAAGAACCAATATTGGGTGGGTAGTTGTGACCGAAGAATGAAAAACAATTCTCAATTTAAATTCACGTTCAGCAAATATCAAGGCACCACTATGTATAAATGACCGATAAATATGAACATGCAATTCCCTTCTTTGCAGTTTTTTTTTTGTATATTCCATAGAAACAACGGATTGTGCATTTCACTGCAAATAAACAGAGCCATGTTTTATGATGATTTGCTATGGTTAAATGGTAATGCTGTCAAAATAGATATTTCACTTTGATTTAACTTAATGATCCACACGAAGTGTAAGTAATAATAAGTTGAGTTATACAGCTTGTCCAAATATTATTGCAACGAGCAAATAAAAGATATAAAGAAATAGTTGCCAAAACAATCATCGTAATATAAGTTTTTTAAAAAGTGGAGTAATTACTTTACAACATGCTTTTTGTCCCGTTTCATTTTACCACTCCAGTCCAAAGATACGAAGAATTTAAGAAAGCCCTTTAAATCTACTTTGGTCCGATTTGTAAGTTTAGACTTCCAGCTAAAGAAATGTAAACTTGAAATAAAGAGAATTCTGCAATCAACTGGAGGACAATCAATCCAAACCAATCTTACCTGACATGTACCTAACATTAAGTTCATGTTTAACTTAAATAGGTCAAAATTTTAAGTACGGATCTTCCGGATCTTCCTTGAATCTGTTACTTCTGGTGCAACAATTTGGTACTTTAGGACACCATTTCTATCAAAAGAGTCGAAAAAGGATTCTAATGAAAGGTGTCAACCAATAATATATTTTTACCCGAACTCAAAGGAGTTTAAGAACTCAAGGATGTTAATGATTCATCTGGCCCGTCAAGGGGACGCAACATGTTGACTAAACCAGACCCAACAACCTGCTTAGATAAGATAATATTTATTGAAATTTCTTGCACTTCAACACATTACATTACAAATCAAGAACATGAAAATATTATTACTTTACATATTCATTGACAAATAGAATACAGAAGAAACTATAACAAGAATTCAGGATAGGAAGAATGGGCTGATTAGCCCAACCACATGAGTGCTCTCCTATCCCTAATGAAAACATACAAAATGTATATGTAAAATAAAAATTGCTACACACAAATTATGTATAAATAATGAGTAGAAACAAATGGTATCTAGTATTTGACATTAAATGCCATACAAAGCATAATATTAATAACAAGATCATCTGAAATATGGAAAACATGTATGCCAAAGAAGCTAAATATACCGTATTATACAAACTGCACCATGAATGAAATCAACTAAGTAAAGCCAAATAATGACTTTTACAACCATCCTTAAAAAAGGGGAGATTGTTAACCATATATAAATTAGATGGTATTTCATCCCAAAAGCGAGGGAGAGAAATAAACATTGAATTAAAGAAGGAAGAGGTCCTAGACGATTGATGTAGAAGTCTGGCATTATTCAGTCTGCTATGTTGAACTAAAGAGCATAAGGAGGTAGGGGCCAAACCATTCAAAATCTTGAAACCAAGAACAAGCCTAAGAATCTTGAAAGTGTCTTCAAGCCTAACTAGATCCAAGCTTAGAAGTCTTTCAGAGTAAGGTAGCCTAACATCAGCATTTTGAGATTGTTTAAAGAACATAGTACGTGTGACTTTTCTCTGTACTTTTTCTAATCTGGCCAAGTGATTTTGCTGATAAGGAGCCCAGACACAAGCACAATAGACAATGTGAGGTAGAATTAGAGCTTTATAGAGATTCAGCAAAGCATAAGAGATCATGTTCTTTTTGCATCTAATGATGAAGCCAGACAATTTAGAAACTTTGCTAGATATAATATCAATGTGAGCGTCAAAAGAAAGATCTTTACTGAAAGTGACACCAAGAAGCTTAAACTCATCAACTTCATCAAGTTTACTCTCACCCATTGTGTAGCTGTGGCAGTGGTTAATAGTCAGTGGTTAGGATTCTCCTAATCATGTGATGTTTTTAGCAATTTCCATTCAACGTGTGCCAAATGACGTCGCCAAAGGTGAAACTTTACAGACTAACAAATCAGACCATAAAGATTTTTTTTTGGTCTTCGCAAAATGCGCCATAACTTTTGATTCAGAGATCCAAATTAAACAAAACAAAAATCCTGTAAAAGCCAATGGTCTACTCTATATTATTAGGCCAAAAAAATTGTTTGCTTGTCCATAGATGCCCTTCTCGAGGCAGGGTCGGTCGGTCGGAAAAAGGTTTTTTTTTTTTTTTTTTTTTAATATATATCTTATTTTTTTAAATTGCTTTTACCTCAAAAACCCAAATGAAAATCAAAGAACATTTTTCACTTTACATAAGTTTCTGGGTTCCGTTTTATGTTTAGATGCAATAGAAATACTTGCTCATCCATTAAAATGTTGAAAAATAGCAAAAAAAAAGTACGCTAAAATTCGCCTCCGAATGCAAATCCGGTGCAAAATTCGGCAACCCAGTGTCACTTGCCCGACTAAAATTGCCTTTTTCTCAAAAGGCCTTATAAATATCTGTACAATCTTTGCAATTTTATTAGATTGTGTGTTCCGTTTGATGTTTAAATGCAATAGAAATGCTCGATCATCCATTTAAATATGCAGAAAAGTACCAAAAACTACGCTAAATTTATGGCCTTCCGATTTCCTCCATGTTTATGTTCACAATCGGTAGACCTGGTATTAAAATATGAATATTAATTCGTGACGTCATACCTGGGACTTGCATTCGTCTTCGGAATTTCGCGATTTTTGTGAAAATTTTGAAAAAAAAGTTATACGGTCGCAGCGTGGGAAACGGTCGGTCGGACGAGGACAAGCAAACATATTTTTTTTTGTCTTATTGTAACGTTTGCTCACCATTGTGCTCTGTTCTCTCAAAATAAAAGTTCAACGTTCATTGCGTTTTTATTGCGACACCCTGTAATGTTCTAGAATGAAATTTACATTGAAACTATATGTGACCGTCCATCGCAAACCATCCGTCATTTTGACATTTTCAAATATTTGCAAAGATAATGCAGTAAGGAATAAAATTACATCTTAATGAACTTCACACGAATTTCGGAAATTAAGTTGTGGTCCGTCAAAGTTTGCCACGGAGTAAAATGTAAAACTGAGATAAACACGTTCATTGATCAGTAATTCCCATAATTTCTTTTGATTATCCTCAAAATAAATAGATACATTTCATATTTCCGATTATTTTGAAATAAAACTTTGCTGTTGTTTTGAAGTAAAGACAAGGATTATGAATCTGTCAAAAGATCAACTTCAGCAAATTACGACCTTGACACATATTTTCACCTTCAGCGTAAAATGAAGTTTGTTGTACTTACGGCTCCTTTGGATTGGACGGCCCAATATCATTGCTGGTATGGATACGTTTAATGCTAATGTATGTTTTGATTTATCCAGATTTGACATTAACTTTGTGCCCATATTGCAGCTAAAAACTGTTCATGACATTTGAAACTTCAAAGTAAAAAGTGCAAAAATCAAATATGTTTGTACTAATACAAATGGATAAATGTATGGGAATATAAGTAAAACCACAGCTCCTCAAACAATGTGAGACAAATGCAAATATGTAACATTAAAAACAGTGCTTGTCATGTTTTCCCATGAACAGTGTAACTGATTCCTTTAGACGAAGAAAAAATTGAGAACTACAATATTCAACTTATTCAGCTTTTCGGCTTTTTTAAATATTATCTTTAATGATATACGGCTCAAAATAAGCTGCTCACGTAACATGACATTTGCTTAAAAAGAGTGCATTTAATCTTAACTAAACATTTTAGCATTGCTATCAATTCTGTACTGAATGATCAAGAAGAAAAATGTAACGTATGCAATTTACAATTATAATCTTACTTACGCGTATCGTATGATACTGGAATCAAAAACGTTCTAGATATCTTTAAGTATTTTTACACAGTGAATAATGTAATTTCACTATTTGTAACACTGACAAATGAATTTCATTTGAAACGATGCTCATTAATATATACTATGCGCCGACATCGAAAACAGAATGGAACGAGATATTAGAGAAATTGTGCAATTATCATTTAGGTAAACATGAACGTATTTTTTTCTGTTAATCATGAGTTACTCATGCAAATAATCATGAGTAATAAACGATGAGATTTTTTTACGTTCACGCTTACCTAAACGCTTTAAGCGCAATCTCTCTATTGGGTAGAGTCATACCATAAGAAATGTATAAGTTTAATCTACATGATTCAAAGACACCTTTTATAGATTCAAAGATTCAAAGATTCAAAATTTATTTCAATAATTATATGATTTTTGTAAAGTCAAACTCGGTCACTTGGGCCGTAACATAGAAGAGGACATCATGTCTTATGAAGATTTTGGACATATAGTCCGGCAGCAGACATTGCAATTTCACCAGGAGATTGAAATCACTGATATAGTTTTTTTCT
>JXSR01S009080.1:50433-64006 GCA_000969725.1 Ophiothrix spiculata
ACGTCTAGATTTCAGACACACAAGCCTCGCACATTTGTTTTGTAAAATTTGAAGACGTTTCAGATCTTTTTTTGAAATGCCATTCAACAAAACATTACAGTAATCGAGTTTTGAAAGTATAAGTGCTCTAACAATACAGTAAAATAAACAGCCACATGTACAAATACAGTAAAATACCGTATAATAATTTACGGCAAAGTTGTAAATTTTACGGTAAAGTGTTGGCAACCGAATTGCCAGTGATTTTACCGTAAAATTTACGGGAAATTTCTTAGAGTGTATGAAATATTAAATATTCCTTTAACTGTTTTGGGAGGGGTGGGTGGGAAAACATTTTCTCTCCAAATGAAAGTGACCTAGTGCTTCGATGGCAAGAAACGTTATGAGAGAAACAACAAGGAAAAAACCCGCCCAGCATTTACACAAAAAACTAGAATTTGATTGGCCTACAAGGCCTAATAGGGCCCTTGAAAAACAAAGGACAACAAAGCCTTTGAAATTTTAGGCACTTGAGAATTCTTGGCGACAGTATTTTACGATCGGGTAATAAACAAAACGATCGAGCCGACAAAGAGATGCTTCACCGAGGCACACAAATTTGTGAAGCTTGGGATAACACAATTACAAAAGAGAGGGGAATTTTATTTGCTGTGCCAAATGTGTTTACTTCCCAGGGGCGTAAACATTATTATGTACATGTTTCATTGATAGATTTGGTTTAACAAGACTTTATTTGCTTTCCAAAGTGTAAAAACATCCTTATATACATGTTTCATTATATTATGCACAAACGATGCATACCTTTTCCTTTTTGTTTCTTTATGTTAGCTAGATTTATTAAGTTATTATGTTCATTGCACTTCAATATAGTCCAGGTCTAGACTCGGAGACTCTCAACCTCGGCCAGCAAAGGTTAACAATAGTGTAAAAGCGTCCTAAGAACCAGCAAAGTCGAAAGTTAAGTTTATGAAGGCAAAGCTAATTATATTATTACATACAGTAGTATGGAGCTACTGTCGCAAATGATCATAACAGTTACTTTTACTTTGTGTAATATATGAAAGCATTATGTTCGTTGCATTTATAACAGTTCACAAACTTGTTAAATCTAAACATTTTGCATTTTTGGTTTTTTCTAGATATTTCCTTACGAATCTCCGGATGAAAAATAATTTAAAAAAAAATAATAAAAAAAGGAATTACTTGCTTATATTTTTATATTGTTTCTGGTTGGTTGCTTGAATTAATGGCTCTGAAAAAATGGGATATAAAAAGGGGCTGTTTTAAATCACGGTAAATTAAAACTAATGTACCAAAATGATACATATGTATATATATTTGATGAACGATTAATCGTAAGAGTCACTAAATTCATGTACTCATGCAGAGCTGAATAATTTATATCCCTAAACATTATTGTATAATGGAATGGAATGTATTTATGATTTATGTATATTATTATGTGCGGACATAACAGCATAGCTATGGTCTTAGAGTAAAACTCAATAATGTTTCACATTGTGTAATAATTAATCAAGAAATACATGCTTTTACATATTTCACTTTTGTCTGACAACTGTGCTTTTGAAGATAATGAATGACTTAGAAAAGTTTTAATTACCATATAAATTAGAATTGTTTTACAAATATTACTAAGAAGATAATAGATATTTCTGTTTAAATGATGTATATACCATGTAAAATTATATTTTGATCATGATTGGTACATTAGTTCTTAAATCACCTCGTATAATATCTCGTTCGTATACTTTAAATGATCTAAAGATCACATGAAATAGAATTTCTACTACAAATTGAAGGTAATTATATATAATAGTGACAACACACATGTGTTTACTTTAAATCGTTTTTTATTAATAAGCGAAAAGTACATGTATAAATAAAACAAAATAACGCATTTTTGAAGTAGCTCTCTCATAGTAGGGTTAAACAATATTTCAGAATAATCATATCAAACTACAATAAATCTTAAAGTTTAAAACAAGTGTTGTTCATATGGAATAAACAACCAATTTCCCCCCAACCTTTCCCGTTATTATCTTCATTGAATTCAATTCCATGAATCGGTCTTTTGGAATGACATTTTCAAGCTATAACGCACTTATATTCGACCGTATTGTCTGAATAATAAGACCCCATTTATGCATTCAACAGATCAATTATATCGGCAAACACATTCCTATCAGAAAGCACGAACAAAATTTGACGAATATGAAGCTGTACAATTTCGCAAATGCCATTCACTTTATTTGTTGAGAACAGCTATAAAATGTTAAAGCAACTAAAGCATGTCTTACAAATCATCCAAAGAGAACCAAACTTTTCTTTAATGGTTATTTAAAGATTTTCTGTGTATCGACACGGCAATAAAGATGACAATCAGGATTTCGTTAAAGCACTGTGATATAGCAACAACTTAACGACATTTGAAAAGGAACGATCTGGTTTGGTAATCGTAATTTATATTCTATGTATATATATAAAACTCGATTGTGAGTAATTCTTCAACTTAATACACTATTTTATTTAAAATAGACTTCATATTTCTTAAAATATAAGTTGATATGTTCGCAGAATGTGTTCTTTCCAAGTCAACATTAAGGAATCATTTTTGATTGGTCAAGAAGTTATTCTGAATGAAACGTTGATAACATTTTTTTCATGTAGTAATTAGTTAATATTATTCATTGTCCAAAAACCTCATGATGACAAACGTGTATTTGAATTACTAACTACATTATAATGGAACGTGATCTTTAATCCAGCCTAAAGTGTCACCACTTGAAGTGGTTTATACCAGTAAGGCAGTTGTTCTTAATGAAATTCCATATTTAAATTTTGCCCGTTAGGTACTGCAAAATATTACATTTAAGATATCGATTCCAAAAATGCATAAACAGTCCATGCGTACAAATATAGAGTGGCTTGAAAGAATTGTCATCTTCGAACAAAAAATACATATTTGAACATAAGTGTTGTCAATGTAAAAGTGATGCATATACGTTTAGTTCATTATGCACTGATACTTCGTTGATTTAGGGGCGCACCATTAGATATCTGAGGGGGGGTAGGAAGTTTTCGGAAAAAAAAAATTCCCCCTCCAAAGGTAGAAGAAAAAAAAAATTCCCCCCTGAACATGGAATGGGGAAAAAAACAGGTAATTGACAAAAAAAAAATCGCGCCCCATGGGGCGCGAAAAAAAAAAAATCCCCCCCCGAACCCAACCCCCCCCCCCCCCCCTCAGATATCTAATGGTGCGTCCCTTAGACATGTTTGTCTCAATTTTAATTTCAGAAACAAAAAACATCTCTTTATATGACCTATTTTGTTCTTAGTGATGCTTGGAAGGTGAAAATGAAACTGACACACCGCTGCACATTGCATTATGGACATAATCGCATGTCATAATTGGTCCATGTTACGATTAAATCTGTCTCTATACCCAGACAGGCAGATACCGGTATTTAAATAGACACTTCAGGTGATTTTTTAATTATTGCTCAAATTCTTTTAAATGGTCTGTAAATGAAAACAGGTGATCTTAGAAATCCAAAACCGTTTGAATTTTTCAAATCCGACCTTCCGTTGTAAAGTTATGAAGGTTTTTGTATCGCTATTTTTATTAATTTTGGAGACCGCAGGTCAACGGTCAAATATTTTATTTTCTTTATTTTAGCCTTCAAATGTCACGGCACCAATCGTAAACCCACCGCCAATATTTCCATTGTCAGTAGAAAAATTTCGCACAAACGAATCTATAAATTGCATCCACTGCGCGGGGCTTTTAATATTCATTAGTTCTGCATGATTAACAGCTGATCACTGAAATCAACTGTGATTGAAGTAGGTTTAATATCACGCATGGCTAATTTATGAAAAGAGCGCTAAATGGCAGGGGTAGGCGGAATTGATTTCAAATATAAATCTAATTCGCCCATTGACTTCGATGTTAAAATGAAAATCTAACCAAATATTTTGTTTAGGTCATTACTTATAAACCAATATTTGTTAATACTAAATTCGTTGAAGTTGGATAATTACCTCCATTGTACATTTTTATTTCGACTTTTCTGTTGGAAACTCTTTTTTCTCCCGTCGAACTTCGAATGATGATACTGGCGGCAGGTTACGTGACATAGCTAGCGCGTGATAGGGCATAACCGCCTCCTGCTAAATGGATTATCTTCCACCTGGAACAAAATTCCATTCGTTCATCTCGAACCAGCCGTAAATACAACAAACTTTGTTGACACTCCAAAGTAAAATACATGCAACGGGTGTGATTCTGCAACTGGCAGATTCATAATCTCCATATATTTGCTTCAGAACATCTCCAAAATTTTATTTGAGGAATTTGAATGCATGTTTCGGAGGACCAAGCCGTTGCATTTACGACAGGTTAGATATGATCCGTCACAATTACCCACCTGTGATTTTCACACTTATAGTTTTTAACTTGTTTGTTTCACGGGGGTAGCTGATATTTGTATCTGGGTAACAACTTGCGTGCAAAAGTTTCCTATGGTGGCCATACGAGACCAAAATTGACCTGAGAAAGTATCTTTGATCTGAGACCATAAAGTTACTACATCTGTATGAATGGATACCCTATCCGAGGCCATAACAGTTCAAATGAATACCCTACATGCCCTATAGGCTATATTGCAAGTCTCGAGACCCGTCTGATTAGGTCTCATAGTTCTATTATGTTGGCACGCGGGTGGTTACCCGGTCAAAATACACTGTTCCACCCCACCCCACGTTTGTTTCAATTTATTGTACTTGTATGTGTCCTTGCAAATTGTCACGATGCTTGAAGGCTGTGCACAATTGGGTAGTTGACATAGCAAACAAATTATAAATATAAATACTAAACATTGGGCGGAATTGCAAGAGAAAACAGGCGCATATTTTACACCAAAATCTTGCCGCTTGTTGTTTAAAAGCATTTTATTATGCAAACATGTTTAAAAAATTCTTAAATATGTATGGATGTGCATATAACTTGTAGATATCTGAAATTTTCTATTCTTCACATTCCAAAAAATTTGTAAACTTTTCAAAAATCAATAACTCTGCAACAACACATAAGAATTTTTTTTTACTTACGAGTGGTTGTGCTTGGGCAAATTGTTCTTCTCGATAACATATTTTCGCGTGAGAGAGGTAAATCATATTGCGAGTAAATCAGAAAAACTGTAGAAAAAGTATCTAGAAACACTCTATCTAAGCGTCAAAGCAATACATCCAAGCCCGGTTTGAGTCACGCCTGCTTGAATGAGAGCTAATATGTTATGTGTAAGTAGGTCAGCGGTGTGAAATATCAACGTTCACCGCCCAGTTTCTGGGTAAATGAAGTATCTAATTTAAAGCCTAACAATACTTTTACTGATGGCCACTTTGAGTTAGTCATGCGCAAAGCTATTCAATAAAATATGTACAATTTTCAGACGACATTAAAATAATGTATGTGGTAAATCAATACTGTAAACCGTGATTTTGCATGTACATGTATGTATGATTCAATACATTATTCAATCACTCGTGTACATACCGTATTTTAGCATCATGGAACTCGGACATAAACCATATATGTAATGTTTATGTCTGCCTTTTAATTAATTCTTTAATAAATTGTCATATTTTTCATGGTAAAACATACACTAATAACTCAATTAACGAGGACGCTAACAATCCAACCAAGAGCACACATTTTCAAAAAGAGCGGTAAATTAGTTATGGCTCCCCTTGAAGCAGTTTACAAATATTGTAAAAAACTGTAAATCATCAAAAAGCCAGTTTAGATTAGATGAGATTCGTGTATTAATTTACGTTAGAGGATGTAGACTCGAGGAGATATGATATCCAATATCGTAGTCACGTGTTGATTTGTCTCACTCAGTTGGGCAAATGACTCGGAACCAGACTTCTAATTGACTCACAATGTTTTTAGTATATGCTAGGCGATGCAATTGAAATAATTATTTGACAATTGAATCATAGATCATAGCTCTAGATTAACAGGGTAATTGAATATTATTATTATTTTGTATTGAAATATAAATTTCCAATATGACTTCAATCCTCATTTAGGTACCCATGTTTAACATGTAAACACACAGTTTTCAGTAAAAGAAAGAGGATGTTTATGAAGCAACCCACCTGCAAATGATTGATCAACTATACATGAACCTTTTTAACAACATTCCCACCAGATATTCGTTGAGTTATAATTTTCACCATGAATTGATAGATTAAACATTATACACTGTAAAAAGAATGTATTTGGACAGACTTCGTATCTTAGATTATAGGGAAACAATTACGGTAAACCCTGATTTTACGGAGAAAGGGTAACAATTTTGGCAAATACCAGTCCGAGAAATTCCGTTATTTTACGGCTCTTGGTAACATTTTCCGTTATATTACGGCTTTCTATAAAATTATCTGGAAAATGTACTGCCAAGAAAATGATATTTTATATCATAGTTTTCCGTAACTTTCCCCCTGTAATATAAGATTACGAAGCCTGTCTAATTACAGCTGTCCTTTTTACCTTTTGTGCAGTGGCGATAGTTTTAAGTATAATAGTACTATAACTGTGAAACAGCTAGTCAGTATTAGATAAATAACATGACCGCTATTGAGATTTAAAAATACCGTGCCTGAAATGTAAAAAGACGGTGGTTGAGATGGAGTTAAAAGGAGAGCTTTCAATAACGAGATAATGACGTATTCTTACTGACCAGACAGTTAGCACATTGTCGTTATATGTTGGTATTTTTGGAAAAAACCCGAATTATATTATTTTCTTTGCATTTTCTTATGCATGAATACTCCTTGTACTCATCTTTATGGTATAGCTTATCTTTGATGTATGTTGACAATATATCAAGGGATCTGATTCTATACTTTATTGGCCTTGATCAAGTACATCTGCAGTTGTGAGGTTCAATGAACTGAACAACGGAAGGTTTTTTCTGGCACTGTCACCTTCGGACAGCTGCCTCCTTGACAATTTAAACATCAACACTTAATGTATAGTATATAAATGTGTTGTCTTACGCATCAGGAGACACCTATTTGAGGTAAATAGTAAATAAGTATAAATATCTCTTGGCATTACATGTACTGTAACAGTGTACTAGTAAATCATGAACAAATATAAATATTTAGATGATACATTTCTAAAGTTTCAACACGAAACCCAAGTTTCATACAAGAGGTGTGCGTTTACCTTATGTTAAATTTCAGGAAAGATGCTGCTGCCGATGATAATATCAAATACAAAAATTCTTTTTTAACCATAGGTATTGTACCAATACAATAGCCAAGCAGATATGACATTTATTTCAAGCCCTAGAGCCAAACATTATGCTCATACTTACGCTAAAAACTCAATGACATTTAGCATTTGATGAATCTAAAAATAGTGTCTTTAACCATATTTTCAAATTTCACAAGGAAATTGAAACTTCAAGGTATAAATTCACCGACTGAACAATCAGTATTGAAAGAAGAATGGTTTTATATTTAGCAGAGCCGTATATAACAAAGCCAATATGAAGGCACGCAACCTTTTCCGCAAAGGCGTCTCCGCGATCCGTAAAGAATCTTGCTTGGAATTCTTTGTGGTTGTATGAGGAACGAATCTACATATCCGCAACCCGGACAAGCATATTTCAAGACATCGTTATGTTCTTGACATAAAAAAGGTGTAATTTGGATCGCATCCAATTTTGTAGAATTATTACAAACGGGAAATGTACGGGAATAAGTAGCCCTGTCAATGCTGAAACAAGTAATTCGAATGCAAATCATTACTATTTAAAGCGCAATCTTATCCAAAAAGGTGATTCTTTTGCCCCCCCCCCCCCTCATCGAAGAAATTCCAGTGAAACAGATGCTTCTTAATCAAGTTCTTGTCTTTTTTTACTCTTTCGATATTTATTTGAGAAAATATGTCTTAGGGCTCTTAAATGGCCCTTACTTAAAGCTACTATTAAGTTAATCTAAACTTGCATGATCAAGTACAACGTATGTAATATGCACTTATAATCTTTTATAAGAAGTACGAATCCATGATACTAGAAACAAAAAGAAGTTCAAGATATCTTGTAATTTAGCAGTCATTACATTAAAAAGTGTGCATTCCATGCCGTAGTTTCCGTATTAGCGACAATATACTCCATGAAGAAACAAAAGTGAAGTTTATAAAATAAATGATTACGTTCAAAATTAATACCTTTCTACCTCAAAGTTGTAAAGCTACGTATACGTATATAGATAATTATTTTAAAAGCATGTAGATTAAATTGGCACATTGTGGTTGAGCTTTTAACATTAGAATTGCCATTTTGCTTAAGAATTCGACACAAGAGATTTCATATGGGAAGCATGCAGCCTTCCATCTGAGTAAACTTTATACAATACAGTATATTAATCAGAAAGCATATAAGGGTTGCCCTGGCATATTGAGCGAAAAGTTGCGTATGAAGATTTTCAATAAATATAAAATGTAAAAAGCAAAAGTATGATGAAAAGGTTTGTTTTTTTGGTTTGTTGTCTTAAAACGCATCCATGCATAAGTCTAACATCACATCCAATACATACGAGGAAATTGCTGTACGCTTCATCAAACTATTTACTATTTTACTTACCTGTATATTCATTTATGTTGTAAGGACACGATGTAGACCATGGACATCAATATGAAAGAAATAGGAGAAATAAAAAAGAAACTATTAAAATAAATATTACATTAAAACAAGTCAATTTTATACAAAATTGAATTAGTTATATGAAAAGTTGTTAAAATAGTTAAAAGTCTCACAGTTTCTGAATAAAATAAATATACAATCTAGTTAATCATTTACGGTAGTTATTTTGATTGAAACGGCTGTTGAACTCTTAGACTCCTACAAAAAAACAACAGAAAATCAGATCAGGTAGAACGATGCCAAGGTATAAAAAAGTGGTATCATTTATTCATTCATAAAGTTTTATTTTCCATAAAACTATATGCAAATACAAAGAAATATTTGGAAACACATTTAAAACAAAAGTTATGGGGAGGTGATCAAAAGGCCAGTAAGATCAAAGGTAATCACAACCCGGGTCGTAAACGAGTCTTCACATCACTGACCGATACTGTTTCCGTGCCCATCACTAAAAATTGTTATTACCATGGTATTAAAATCATTCTAAATATCTGTACTCTATCACTAAAATCTACCTATTTAAACTGGAAAAGCTTGGTAAGGTTCTTGAAATTATACTTAAAATTGGCGTAATGGTTTTACAGTAAGATAAAGTGAAATCCTAATTCTCAAACAATGTATGCAACTGACCCAATCTTATATTGTTATACAACATACATGTATTGTGGTCACGAAATTAATGCACATGTATCAACTGCTTCACATATAAGATTTATTATTATATAAAATAAGATAACATTAATTTTCAAGTAATATTGTAGCAACCTTGGCAAGCAATCATCTTTCTAGTTGATCAAACAATAATTATATGGCATAGAATTTATTGTGCTGTAAAATTAAAAGTTTATATGGCGTAAGTAAAGTTGTGTGATATATATTGCCTGAAAGGAGACATGGCTGACATGGACTGCGTTATTGTAGGTATACATCTTGCAATTATGTTAAGTTCAATAACACAAAAAGAACCTTCAATACTTAAATTGTAGTGTATTTTAGTGTAATACATGTGGTTGAATTTATCTTACAATCGTGAGTCAAATGGTTCATTTAAATGCTAGCCTTATTTTTATTGTCTTTAATACATTTACAAATTATTACATTCCTGCAGATTCAATAAAATTGACAAAGAAACAGAATCTAATAATTGCTAAGACTGAATTAATTTATTGTAATAAAAGACATGTTTATAATTGTTAAGATAAGAATTGAGAATCTAGAATCGATTAGATTCAAATAATATTCTAAAATATTATCATAATTATCGAGATTTAAAAAAATTAGATGTACTTGTGCAGAACTGACTGAATTGTGTCCCTTAAAGGTTATTTTCTAACGGAAAGTGTTAATGATTTATTTACAAGTACCATGTGCGGACATTACAGTATAACTATGGCCTAAGGTTGAATACAGAAATTGTGACTCAATTATGGATCACATGTTTCTATAATTAATCTTGAAATGACGTTGCATTGACCTATTCACTTATGTACGAATACGGTATTGTGTTCAAGAAGATACTGACTGATTTCAGAAAATCAATTATCGACTAGATCAAAATGTTTTATACATTTGTACAGATACTGCTAATAAGATAATTAATTGTATTTTAATGATGTTGATAGCATGTAAAATATTATTTCTATTATGATACATAAAATACTAGGTCCCAAATCACGTCGTACCATATCTCGTTGGTATACATCAATTTATCTTAAATATCACGTAAAAAAAACTTTCTACCACAACTTGCTAATTAATTATTAGGTCCCAAATCAACATAATAATAATATCCCGGTGGTATAATTTGAAGGTAATTAAAGAAAATAACCTCGATATACGTGATCAATGTAGTTGGTTTCAATTGAACGCGAAAAGTAGAAACGAACAAAAATGATACCTTTTTATAGTAACTCTTTTATTATAAAGTGAAACTATTTAACAAAAAATCATATCCAACTGTCATAATTTTTCAAATCCGAACATAGTGATGTATATTTAGTCTGGTGGAATCATGTAATGTTTATTAATATTGTGGTGTTAATAATTGTCTTTGATTTAACACGAGTAGATTATATTTTCCTGGCCATTTCCTAATATTATCTTACTTTGATATTCATTGCATTCAATTCCATCAGTTGATCTTTCGGAATAAAAATTTCTTGCACTAACGCATTTGTATTTGACCGTCTTTCTGAATAATAAGGAGACCCACATATGTATTCATCTCAACAATGACTTGCAAATCAATACATCGGCAAACACATTCCTATCAGAAAGCACGCACATCTTTCCCTGTGCTGACAGCTAACAAAACTGGATTGCCAAAATGCCATTCACTTCAAGATTTGCGAACAGCTATCAAATTTTAAAGCGACCATAGTTTGTCTCATAAATTATTCAAATAGAATTAGAATCTGGTACGTGGGAAAAGGCAAAGAATATGACAAATATTGTTTTGTTTGACATTTTCGATTGAGCAGCATTTGAAACGGAAAAACTGGTTTGGTAATCGTGATCCATGCTATATGCATATCAAATTGGAGTACTTAGAAATTAATTTACGAAAATAAATAAACTATGTGATAGTTATAATACTTCTTTATTATCCTTACATAACATCAATGTAAGGAGCAGAATTTTTCCGAATGTAAACAATTAGGAATCACCTTTGATTTATCCAGACGTAGTTTTGAATTAAACGTTGGTAGCAAGCATTTATTTCATGTAATCGTTGGTAATTCATTCATATCTAATCAACAACATTTATAAATATGTATCTAGAACACCAACTACAGGATGAAACGTGATCTATATATAATCAAGCCTTAAGCGTTATCCCATTTTCACACCTTAAGTGGTTCATTCCAGTTGGAAAGTTGTCCATAATGAAATGCCATATTTCAGTTTTGCCCTTTAGGTACTTCCATATAATGCATAAGATATTGATTCAAATAAGAGCATAAACAATCCATGTGTATAAATATAAAGCGGTCTTATGATGAAATGGACATCCAGACAAATACATCAATCGAGAAATAGACTGGTCAAACGAGACACATATTTCACCTTAGGTTATTTTCCTTAGAAATGATATCTAACCAGAAATCGAGGTTCATCTTGTAATTCATTTTTCTCAACAATGGTTCCTGTTGTCTTTGGCATGTGGTATTTAAAATTTTTAAGTCTAGGCAGTAATTAATCGTTTGCATGTTTTGTTTTAAACATATAAATGAATTCGTAGGTTTATCGAAATATCAATTTGTCGTGGGAAGTTATTTTACTTTAATCATTATTTCAATAGTAGCTTTAATACGGACGCATCAATGAACAAACTGAAACGAATTAAAACAAATGTGTTTAGAATTGACTTTTAAAAGTCCTAACAGTAGTCCTAACAGTAGCATATACTTGTACATTGAAAACAAATATTATGTCTTTATTCTTTTCGATATTTTATCATTTATTTATCTATTGACTTTTTTTAAGAGGGTAGCCTTATCATTGATTAAGCACTGTATTCCAGAAATTGCGTAATTATGTCGCCATTTTGACATTATCTCATCATCTTGATATTTATCGTCACTTATGCGGTCATTTATGTCATCATTTAAAATTTAGTATTTTTTGTTTTGTCCCTTTATTGCTTCTGCAGGGAAGACAAAGTGGCACATAAGATTACAATGTTTGCCAGAATACAGTTTCATTAAACAGATAGGAAGACTATTCCAGATATAAAGTTATTTGAAATCCAATACCTATGAAACTTCTTTCTTATGAGGAAAATAATAATCCGCACTAGCTCTGCAGTTCTCAAATAGGATGCATATATGCCATTGGCCTTGTTGCATCAAAACCGTAATTTTAATAGGATTATTGGGTTTCATTTTTCAAGTGGATTTTCCCCTTTTATATACTTGGCAAGTCATTGACCTACAGATTTCAAATTAATTTCTTCTTCACAATCCGTTATCCTCTGAGTTTCAACAGAAGAGAGACAGGTAGCAACATTTAATAAATATCGTAACTTATGTATATAAACATGCTGTCCACCTTCATCGGAATTTTCTTTGAAACGATTGTCATAACTCTTTTCTAATGAAAACAAAATCAGAGCAGCCATTTATTATCATGCGATTATACGCAAACGCAACATTGTTATGAGGAAATTCTATCGTTACCAGATTAGTTACTTTCAAGTCTTTGTTGGGAAATAAGAATCCACCCCCTCCAACATTTTTTTTATACCTCCGCTGGTTGTTATTTTTTCTCGCTGAAACTTCTTGACTTTTTTCTTTAAGCCTTGTGCTTATTTTAAGATCATTTTTGTGAAAGTCGGACCTAGGGTTATGACGTGGCATTCGTAATGGCACGCTGGGTCAAACGAAAAACTGATTTTCAATGGATATTACACACAGATCGTGTGTTTTGCTTTCAGGATGCACTTCCACTATGTTTTATCTTATTTATTTGATTTATTTGTAGTTAGAACATGTGCAAGTATATTTTGACTCACATTATTGCTAACAAATGCAATTTTTGTTTCAAAAAATTGCGAAAAACCATGACTTTGACGATTTTTTGACATGACGTCACTTATGACATCATTGTGACGTCATACAAGGTCCGTTTTTAATATTTTTGGTACCAATAGACTCGTGATGGTCATAGCTATCCACCAGTATCCTACACTTGATGTTTCGTCGATCGGTTACGGTTAAACATTAGTTGCAGTTAATGAACAAAATACTTACCAGCATCTTAAAGCAAACCAAGTCTTGTAGTATGTCGTACAAAATGAAACCTCTATTGGTAAATATAAAGATTTTATTTAT
>JXSR01S009080.1:64056-75097 GCA_000969725.1 Ophiothrix spiculata
AAACATGCTGTCCACCTTCATCGGAATTTTCTTTGAAACGATTGTCATAACTCTTTTCTAATGAAAACAAAATCAGAGCAGACATTTATTATCATGCGATTTTACGCAAACGCATCATTATTATGAGGAAATTCTATTGTTACCACATTAGTTACTTTCAAGTAAAATAAGTTTGTATTTATTAAAAAAGTGTCCTTGTGAACATTGGCTTTAATTAACCCTAAAATAGCCGGGGCGGAATCCGCCCGACCCCCTCCGACATATTTTATTATACCTCCGCTGGTTGTTATTTTTTCGCGCTAAAACTTCTTGACTTTTTTTCGTTAAGCCTTGCACTTATCGAAAGATCATTTGTGTGAAAATCGGATATAGGGTTTGGACGTGGCGTTCCGCAATGGCACGCTGGGTCAAACGAAAAACTGACCAAAAAATGATTTTCAATGGAAATTACACACAGATAGTGTTTTTTGCTTTCAGGATGCACTTCCACTATGTTTTATCTTATTCATTTGATTTATTTGTAGTAAGAACATGTGCAAGTATACTTTGACTCACATTATTGCTAAAAAATCCAACTTGTGCTTGAAAAAATTGCGAGCCATGATTTTGCGATTTTTGCGACATGACGTCACTTATGATGTCACTGTGACGTCATACAAGATCCGTTTTCATTTTTTTTGTACCAATGTGATGGTCATAGCTATCCACCAGTATCCTACACTTGATGTTTCGTCAATCGGTTTCCGAGATCATAAGGGGGCGGAATCCGTACAAAATGAAACCTCTATTGGTAAATATAAAGATTTTATTTATATTGCATAATGAAAATAGATACAAGAAGGAAACACATATACGAAACTGTGAATATCTATGACACAAATATATATTTGCCGCCTACGAAAAGACAATTATCAAGAAACGAGTACAAATAAGGCTGCCGTTTGTGACGTATGAAGTATGAAATAATTCAAGCGATCAACATTTTAAACAATGTTGACAACGTTTTTACGCTAAATTAAATGCATGAAAAGCACAGATATTTGTTGAAAATAAGTCAGAACGTTCAGAAGAAACATTGTAATTGTTATATCGATAAAGATAATAGACCTTAGGCGTCTTTTTTCTTACTATTATGTAGTTTTATATTGTAATGACGTTTATTTGCATTTACATTATCGTGGAAAGTCCTTGATATTCTTAAGTAAGTTTCCGCAGTGTCAAAACTAATCAATCTACTCTATACATCTCCTTACACGTTTACGAACACGCCTGTTTTGCATGTATCGTATACAGATTTTTCATAAATTTGTATAATTTACTTTCCAAATATTTTAAGTCATAACATTAAACATTCTATGAGTTTTCCCCTTTATTTTACTATATGAGAAAACATCTATAATAATGACTTGAAAAACCTATTTTAATTTTTACACATTTGTTGAAATAAATGTGGATGGTAATTTTTATGGATATTTGAGCAAATATTTTATGACAGCTTTACTGTACTGTACTTTTAGAAAATCATGTATTTCTCAAATTGAATTTATCGACAGCTCCATGACTCCTTTAAAGTTGCTACGAAATGTATATTAAACAATGCGTTTTGCCTAAACCATAATTACCAGCCTGCAGTCATCTAGGCACCCTCTTACAAATAATTAAAACATTTATTTGGTATAATCCTAACATTTATGTTTTTCTGTTGCTTTATGGTGTTAACAAATCACACTTTAATGCTCACCAGTGTTCGTAATTCCCATTGAAACCAATTGATGAATATGTGATGGCTCACCTCGAAAGGGGGAATTTGCAGATGATATCAATTTTGATTTATCATTTCATCTGTTACAATATTTTCTAAGCTTTAAAATGATACCTTGCTTGTTGAAATTGATTAAAGCGATCAAATTTTAAAACAGAAAATCTGCTGGATATTCTTCTTATCATCATGCTAAAAGCACAACGTAATATCTCTTTTTAAAAAATGTTGCGGTAAGACCAGCACTAAGCGCAGTCTAGAACAATGTACGGGAGAGAGAATCGTCACGACAAAAGTCTAGGAAACACGTAAACAAACATTGCTCAATTAAGACGAGCATATGGATATCATGGATTGTTGCATAGTTAATTTCAATAATGTAATATATATATTTGTGAATTGAGATTAGTTCAGTAAATTTGTATAATTTTAAAAGCACATTAAAAACTTGTCTAAATACAGATTGTGCCTAATTAAAGAGCAAATCTCAGATTAAAAAAAAAACCACCAAGGCATTGAACGTGAATCTTGTTCTTTGTTGCACACCGTGTGCACTGAAATGGATACGTTAAAGTTTCCTACAGTGTAGAGAAACATTTTATACTTGTATATGCTTACGCTGGTACCCTCGATGTGGGCGCTTCACTATATGGTTCAGACTGCCCATCACCGCAGGTATTGGCTGATCAAAATTAGTCAGAATTTTGACCAGTAGAATTACACAACTTGACAGCTCACTCGCCATATCAAACTACACGGCAAACGTTCGTGATTGGAAGGCTTTGGGGAAGAGGTTGACAAAATGGCGTTGTTTACATGCGCGACCTCTGCATGGCGCCCCGCGTTTAACAACGCGTTACAAGCATTCGCGCAATCACCAATGCGTCACGCATGTTGTGTGTTTGACGCGGAAAACAAATGCCTTCAGGGCACGGGCCAATCAAGTGCTTAGATTCATTAGCGGATACCTGCGTCTTATGTCAGTGTGGAGTTGTTGAAGACATAAGAGGCAGGGGACCAGCGTAGTATATGCTTCGACGAACGTCTCCAATCAACCTAAAAAGTGTTTTGTTGTAGACTGCAACATTTCTCATAAAGCCCTATTATACATTTTCAATAGACTATAGGATTGTACTTGTGCCTAATGATTTTATAGCACAAGTACAACCCTGACATTATATTTGCTTGCGAATTCAATTGTACATTTCATTAAACATAAACATATGTCACACATTCAAGGACCACATGGGTCATGTACTTAATTTAAATGCATTGGGTTATATTATTGCGTATTATTCAGCTTATAGACGAATATAAGCTTTACATCATATTAGAACATATATCATAAACAATTATTTTACTTTTTAAGGTAAATATTCTGGATGCTTCACACGTAGAAGCACTTTAATTTTCAATGTTGCGACTTTGATGCTGATTAAGCTCCAGACTACAAATTATTGCATTGTGTTTGTTAAGAATTAACCTGCGGTTCATCATTAGACTTTGAATTAAAATGGTAAATGTGAAATAGCTACTCAGTATTGGATAAATTTGGATGACTGCCACTAAGGATGAAAAATAAAACGTGTCTGAGATGTTAAAACTACCGTGACCTAGATGAGATCACAAAACACCAAATCAAACAATGAAGTACAAAGGTTCAATGCAATCAGCTTTCGCATCAACGCCTGTGCACGTTGCCCCCACTTAGGATTTCACTTTATCTTACCGTAAACCATCTATTCTCAGCATTGGGGTTTTAAGTGAATGGGAAAATCAATAGCAAGGCAGCTTTCAATGAAGAGACAATGACCTTGAAAATGATATGCTATCCTAACTGACCAGACAGTTAACAAGGTGCGTTTATAGATATTCGACTGAGTGAAACTGATTTTTCCTTTTCTCTCTTTGGTAACCTCAATTAATACACCAATCTATACCAGCTGCGTAAGGCATACTCACATATTCTATGTTGAGTTTTTTATTGTGTAGTGTTACCGATTCTGTACGTTATTGTCCTTGATCAAGATTTATGACAAGTGGTGTTGAAGTACGACCAAGGACAGGTCAAATGTAGTCTTGAGTTGTTTGTATACAAAGAACTAACCGTGGACCGTTTCCTCTTGCCTCATCCGCTTAAGATAGCTTTCTACTTGACCGTCTCAAACGGTAAATATAATTAAAACTGAATTTAAGATTACTTATAAATTGTTTGAAGCATAATTAGTAAATAACATTATAGAATATATACTACAAAAGAGATGAAAATATGTCAGCAATATCTACTTAATATAAATGCAAAACAAATTATATATCAAAGTTTTTGTGGCTGATCGAATTTCATTTGATCAATATAACATCATAAACAATAATAAATTGCTAAAATTACAAGTCAATAGTTCAAGTCAGCGTATATCCCAATTTTTTTTTTTTTTGCATAAGTTATGTACCCAACCTAGGTTTCAAAATATGTTTAAACTTTGGTTCGGATGAGCTTGGCGCACACTTTTACACTCAATTAAAATATACATATTATTCAGATATAGTGTTATGATATGATAGTGTGTCACTGCATTATAAATTGATCTGATGACCCATGAATCATAACCCCCTGAATATGGTACATTCTTACAGACACACACTGTTAAATATGCGACAAGATAGTGACTATACTGATGGTGTTAAATACAAACATTGGAAAAAGTAAAGGGAAATCTCAAAAAAGACTAAAAAATACCTTTTAAATCATTTTAAACCATCAGAAAATAACAAAACAGTTTTGACATTTACCCCGTGCCCTACAGCCAAACAATGTGCTCATGCTCCAGCTAAAAGCTCTATGACATTCTGCATTTGATGAACCCAAAAAAAGTCTCTTAAACGGATTTTCATATTATCACGAGGAAATTGAAACTTCAAGGTACAAATTCGCCCGCTGAACAATCAGTATTGAAGGAAAAATGTTTAGCGGAGGTGTATGGGTAAAAAAAAAGTAAAGGGGATGGCCTGTATATCACAGGTCGGATAGCCCATCTCTCTGACGAAGCGTTTCGAAGAGAGGCTAGACTACACAATTTGTTATATTTGCCGTGAGGGGTTCGCCACACCCCCTACCCCGCGAGTCTGTTACCTTCCCAGCATTGAAGAAAGCCGGTACCCATTTGAAACCTAAGTGGAGAGGAGCACATTAGGGTAAGTATCTTGCTCAAGGTCACTATACACACCGCCCACTAGGACTTTTCCGCTAGACCACGCATGCCCTATAATCCATATATCCTATCCGAAGGTTACCCATGTGTATGTGTAACCTTCGGATATATTGGGTTGGTTCTCTTCTTTCTATTGATTTTAAACTCAGCAAAGGCGATTTGTAATTTGGATATCATATAATACTTTAATATCCGGATATTTTATTCAAAATAATTGAAAAATACCAAAATTTGTAATAATAACTCAAAATTTCTGACCCTTACCCGTTTGTTTTTATTATTTTAAGAATGAAAATGTGTATTTTACCCATTAGGTGAAAAATAGACCCTCTCCTTCAAAATGATTTTGGCAAAAGTGGTCTTGTTCGTTTAGACCGAAAAAGGGTCGTAGATGTATGACGATGTTTGATTAATATATGAAAGTAATCTATTTTATAGAAACACCGTGAAGTTGAATTAAATATCAGTAAGGTCACACAAATCATTTTCTACTTTTTCTGTTTCTTTGTCGTTAAATTAGTCCCGAATCAGTCTTGATAATGTAGGTTATTGTCACATTTATAATCGATACCTTGACATACACTTCCTTGATAACCCTTTCAACTTAAAATAGCTTGTGTCCTTACGAAAGCCTAAATAGGTTAAGCTTGAAGTATATCGTGTTTATACGAAAGCCTAAATAGGTTAAACGTGAGTGTTAGTATATCCTGTTATGATATATCCAAATTCCCTAATAAAAGGTTATCCCATCATATATAGAGTTTCATGACACCAGTAAAGTAATTGATACTGGCGTTTTAGTCATACATAACCCCAGCATGAGTGTCAAGTTAGACATGCAATTTTCTTGATGAAACTAGTAGTTTAGAGCGTCTACATCTGAATGATGCGAAAGATACACGCTTGAGCGACTTTTGTCATTTGCGTCATACGCCACAACTTGATACACCTTTAAAGTATGACAAATCTGATTTTGATGTGCAAACATTTCATGTTTGATATCAAATGAAAGCTTAAATGGAATATGAAATGCAAATAACTTAAAATCATGTCATTATGTGTGTTTAGATATAGACACTACTTACAAACTACTCTACAAAAACCTCTCCGTATTTAATAGAATTGAATTGAAGGACGTGATATTTCGTGTGTGGCAAATGCCACAAATAGGCAGATTAATTAAATTCATCAAAAACGTGCGAAAACATGAAATAGAACACGACAAACAAATCACAACATTTAAGAATACACAGTTAACATAATTCGAAAAAGAGCTTCAGACTGTAGATAATGCTTTAACTAACAATAAGTTATGAGTCGCATTTCATGATCGTTTAATTATATTATATATTTTTTTAAGAGCACAACTTATTTCCTGTTTATCATCTCAGACGCAAGAGCGCATAATATTACAAATAGTCAGAATGTTCAAAACCACCTACTCTCAAACACAACGATATGAGTTAAGATCATAAGAAAATATTGAAACATCATGATCAATGTTTGTTTTCCTTAGGTGATGTTTAATAACACTGCTGAAAGAAAGAAACAAAAATAGAGATCAAATATGACAACATTTTTATATAAACTTTACCCTTTGGGAAAAATGCGATACTAAAATCAGGGAGTAACAAACTAATATTCTATATACCGACAGCCTGTAGCACATGAAATTAAATTGAACCTCATTAACCTGTTTTTAAACCCCGAGATTGTTGGTGTCATGTTTCCTTTGACTAAGTGATACTAAGATTGAAACATATACCTATATCTGAACACCAACTGCTCAGGAAAGATACACACCGATGAAGCTTTCAAGCAAAATAGTTCAATGAGCCGTGCTGTCGATGAGAAATTAAAACCATGGTTCAGCTATACAACTTTGTGGAATACGGGTTTTGATGTTTAAATATTTAAATTTGAAGAGATAGCTTTTGTTAATCTTTATTCAATTTGCTTATACATGTATGTTCATTTGTCAGTGTATGTATTACTGCAATGTCTACTCTAAATATGAACAAAAAAAGATGCACAACTTTAATGTTAACATTTAATACTTTATTTAAATTTGAATAATTGTAGTCAACACGGTCTTTCCAATCACGTATTTGGCAATAACGGTTGTAAATTATAATATATTTCTTGATGTTATGTTGAAATAAAATGGTTCTGAACAGCGTCGGTCCTCATCAAAGAAATCTCATTGCTCAGTATTGATTGCAACATTATTTTTGCTCCAATGACACCCATTTTCAATATGAACGGATGCAAAAACTTAACCAATGTCAAGTGAATGACAACATGGTCATTAACTTTAAGGGAATACATGTGCTCTGCATTACACACTCTGTGTTTATGGCCAAACATCTGTAGGCCCGTATTCTAGAAAGGTGTTTAGCTAAACCACGGTTTTAACTGAACATGAACTGTCCAGGAATAATACGCACTATTGCAGCTTTCAAAAGGAATACTTCAATGAGCCGTGCTGTTGACGAGAAATCAAAATTGTGGTTCAGCTAAACACTTTTTAGTAATACGGGACTTTATGTTTACTACCAAATTTAACGTTTATATTTATATTGAAAAAATCAACCGTACATGCTGAAATCGTTATTTTATGTTAAAGGTACCAAAATGTCATGTTACAACATGGTACATGTTAATAGGTTTATAAAAGGAGTCTACATTATACCTACTCATCGTGATAGTACTTCATACACTAAAGTCAAGTAAGATTTAAGATACGTCTGTAGCAACAAATCATACAAGACTATGTTTTAATATCAAGCACGTGTTGCATATTAGCAAGAGTTTGTTATTTTCACACCTGAAACACCGCTTAGACGTAACAACCCACGCAATGGTTTTTTTTCACAAAGAAATGCATAAAATATACCATGTTTGCTATTTTGCATCTTTAGAATGCAACAAAAAATCTGATAAATATGTCAACATTGATTAATTACTTTCTCAAAATTGATGGTAAAACCCACTTTCGTTGTAATGACTTAAGTATACTTCCTAATCACAAAATCATTACTTTAAATGTATGTACCACTACATTCATATATAATTTGCTGATTATGGGCGGGTTTTTTAACATTAATTTTTTTACTAAGAAAAGATTACTGCACTGATATAAAACAATTGTGTCAAACAAGAATTAAAAGGACTGGCTTAGATTTGTCCCACTAATTTTTTACCTACATATTTTTTACTTGAATCGATAGAACATGTTTATAGTAATATAACCTGTAAGTAGTTTTCCATGATTTTGAGGAATATTAGATAAAATTGCAATTCTTTACCCACTTTAATTTTTTACGCCGGCGCAAAAAAGTGGTGTGAAAACAGTGTTTCTAATTTGAAAACTTAAAAAGATCCTGTTTCTACACCTGTGATGGCCGATCAAATTATTTTTGATGAAATAGTTTCTCTTAAAATATTTATTAAATTATCTCCAAGACCTTTGTTTGATCGTTTACCTGGTAAATCCATTTGAGGTACAAACTTAGGATTTAGGAAAGACAGGATAATCACACTACCATCAAAGGATGCTATTTTGCAAATTAATATTCTCTCAATTTGAGCCATTGTGTGTAAGTTTTGCACTTTTATGGATTTTACTATACTTTTAAGCTTTATTTAATCATTTCCACAAGTTTTAAAACCATTTCCACAAGTTTTAACCCCACCTTAGGTGGTACCTCCAATTCTCTAGGCTAGTCCCTTTAAAGGTCATAGAGGTTCCTATTTTAGCATGTGTATAATCTGCCTTTTAACTGATTGACATTAACCTCTGAAATGTATTGTGCAAGGTTTCAACCTTAGCTTCTGCCTTGTTTTCTCTTGAGAGGCAAAAGAAAGTATGCAACCCTGGGGATGAGGCTGTTATGTAAATTCAAAAGAAATTAGAAAATAGGTATAACAATGAATTGTACATTTTATGCTATATCTCCGAAAATATAAGGAGATACAATTTTAGATTTACAATCAGAAAAATATGGGATTTCATTTTACATCAAAAAATATACTACTGTACTTCTGGTTGAGCCCGGGGGATGAGAATGTGATCGGAACCTACACCTTTAAGATATACATAACTTTACTCTACTTGCTCCGTGGTTCGGAAGTCAAGTTAGTTGGTCCCCTGTACGAATAGACTCCTTCATGGGGTATGCATGCATGTCATGCAAGTACAATGTATATTGATTGATTGATTTATTACATTTGGATAATATAATAACCTTGGTAAGCCTTCTAGCTGATCAGGTAATAATCATATAGCACAGAAGTTATTGTATTGTAAAATCAAAAATGTATATGGGATAAGATAAGGGTTGTGTGATCAATAAACTGGACTTTAATGAATTGCCCGAAAGTAGAATTTGACATTGCTAACTGGGACTCATCTTGGGTACATCTTGTAAAGTTTGATAACTTGAAGTGAGTACTGAGTACACATGAACAATTAAAATTATTGCATTTTACTTCTTTGTTATATTTGTATCGCGCATAAAGAAAATGACTCGTTTAAATTACCCAGGTTTCATATATTTTCTTCCTTATAATTAGAGCATGATCATGTTTCTTCAGAATTGAAGAATTGGACAAAAACGCAGAATATATAAATATCTTAAACAACTCTCTTAATTTCCTAGATAAAAATATTATTAAAACTTGTAATAAGAGGCGAATAAGAATTGAATTAAATTATATACTAGTATTTTATGACTACTGATATATTATTCTGAAAAAATTGTTATAATTGAGAGACATTGTTATAATCACGAAATGGATGTTTTGTTAGTCTTTTGCCATGCTCAGATAAAACATATAAGCCAGCTTCAACTACAAATATATCATTTATGATTTATGTTCATGAACCATGTGTGGATATCACGGAATATCTATAGAGGCCTTGCATGCTTTTATCGATTGATACCAAACAAAGGATTTGGACTGATGACCTTTCCCGTAAATATGGCGTACCACAGTCCATTCAATAAAATACCGTACTGTAAGTAACCTACTGATAATGGTGCATTTTTATTGATGGGGCAATATGAAGTGTTTGGTAATGGTCACACTTCTATTGAAAGCATTTGAGCAATCCGCCATTTTCACGGTATTCTACGTCACATGCAGGTCCTCTATAGCATTTGGTTGAATACGGCGGATGTAACAAATAATGAATCACATTTTACCACAATTTATCAAGATTTGACGCGACAAAAATATGTTTTACGCACTCATTTATTAGCGAAATTTGTGATCCGGAAGATAACGAGTGATATACACGTCAGACAAATCAGTGTGAAAATCAAAATATACTATACAAATATTGCTATAGCTGATGTCAAAATAATATGAAAAATTTAAAAAAAATAATTGATAATGTTAATTTGCAGAGGAACATGAGAGAATTGTCATCATTGAATATACAAAACAAAAGAAACATTTGAAAATAAAATGTTACCGATGTTGCTTAAGGGAATAACTTCTTAGCAGCATCCAATAAAAGTGACATTTATACGTCTTGTTAATTGTACATCGACATATCATTGATTAAAAACATGTGTAACTCATCATCACGAATGTTACCTCGTATGATGTGACATACTTTCGGCTGAAATCATTAGGAAAACGAAACATATCTCCTGATATGATCGATGTTGTTCTTAGCTACACCCGAAGGCAGTGGCGTGCCCAAAGGGGGGGCCGGGGGGGGGCACGTGCCCCCCCAGTTTGATGAGTCAGTCGGGGGAAACGGCCCATTCGGGCATCTTGACACAAAAAAGATAGAAAAGAAAGGGGAGGAGAGAAAAAAATCAATGGGAAAGAGAAGAAAATACCTTGAATTTCCCTTTGTTTTTGATAATTTAAGTATGAAAAAGCAAATATTTTGCGCGCTAAGCGCGAAATTTCTGTTATTCTGTCAATATTCAGTCAAAATTTGCCGTGTTTTGTGTTAATTGAAAACATTTTCGCGCGCTACGCGCGCATTATGAAAAAAATCTAAAAATATCACATTTTACACTTCTGCCGCTATTGGTCATTCGGGGGAAACTGA
>JXSR01S009080.1:78442-92716 GCA_000969725.1 Ophiothrix spiculata
CACTACCGTAGTTCGGAAAGGCTTTAATATACATTGTCACCAGAGATGAACGAAATTAATATCCTAATGTCCAGTACGTAAATTGAGTTTGTAATAATTAAATAATCGCATGCGTATTAAATTTTACATTTCATTAAACATATAAAATATCTTTATCGTCATACATGGATCAAAGCGGTAACGTTCTAGCTTTATCTTAATATAGTGTGCTATATGATTGTCTAATTTAGCTGTAGACGGTTATTACTAGCTTCACAAATTTATACAATAAATTATACAACTAACAGTATCGTTCTTGGTAAATAAACTGAATGCTACAGGATTGAATGTTCTTTATACTATTTTCAAAGTAGATGATATGTCAAATTTCACATGCAGTCACTCGTAAAAGTCCTCAAAAAGTAGAGTCTTTAGAGTACGCTGGAACTGACTAGTAGTCATTGTTTGAGCAGCGTTCCTGATTATTGGAGGCAAATTGTTCCAAAGTTTGGGTCCAGAAACGGCAAATGATCTTTGTCCACACTCTTAGAACGCCAGGATCAAATATATGAGTAATTTTTTCGGATCACTTTATTTTGATCCTTTAAGGATCATTTTTGATCAAATTGTTGGATCGTTTTGATCCGTTTCCAGATAGATGTCAACAAACGGATCAAGTTTACCTTGATCAACTTTGATCCGATTTCCGGATCAATTACCCAGATAACACCAATATCTGATTTTGAACGCCAAAATTGGCATTGGCATTATCTTACTAAGAAATATTGGGCTAATCCTGGCATTCTATCGGTATTTTGTTATTGGCATCCTAAATTGGTCCAATATTGGTACAAAATGCTGGTAGGATATCATAATGCCATCGTAAAGATTAAACACCACAGAAAATATATACACTATAATATAGTCCTTGATACTATACCTCGCTCAATGGCAAGTCCACAATTTGAGACACTTTAATCCGATTCAGCATCATTTTGACAGAAATATTTGATCCTGGAGAAGGAACATTTGATCCTGAAGTAGGATCACAAGCAACATTTACATCCAATTAAGGATCATTAATTTTGATCCGTTTCAGTATCAGTTAACAAAAATATTTGATATCATTTTGGATCAAACTTTTTGATCCTGCTTATCAAATCACTGATCCGGAAAGGGTAAGCTCATATTTGATACCTAAAGAGGATCAAAATTGATCCTTTTTGTCTCATATTTGATCCTGGCTTTCTAAGAGTGCATAGAAATATTTAATTATAAAACACATATGATTAAAAATATGCACACTTGCAAACGTTTGAAAGAAAATAATAAGTGTGAAATAGTTAGTTAGAATTAAAAATAAAATTACCACCATTAAGATTAAGAGTAACTTGACTGAGATTGAGAAAAAAGGAGAATTGTGGAAAAGAGAAAAAAGATATTGAGGAAATAAAAATTTAAAAAAACGTGACAAAGATGAAATCTCAAATGCTAAATAAACAATAAAGTACAATGTTCAATGCAATCAGCTTTCACATCAACGCCTGTGCACGTTGCCCCCACTTAGGATTTCACTATATCTTACCGTAAACCATCTATTCTCTCCATTAAAGTGAATGCAAAATCAATAGTAAAGCAGCTTTCAATGAAGAGACAATGACCTTGAAAATGATATGCTATCCCAACTGACCAGACAGTTAACAAGTTGCAAATATATTTGATATTTTCGGAATAACCCAATCAATTATATCTTTTTCCCATATGGTAACGTATGAATCATTCAAGTGTCATGTATAGTAAAGTTTTTATTGAACATATGCTATATTGAAAAATACATTGTTACGGGTAACAGGTTCTGTATTCTATTCACCTTGATCAAGATTTATGACAAGTGATGCTAAAGTACGTCCAAGTACTGGTCAGTTGTTACTTTCATTTTATGTACTATTGAACTATTGACCCAAGGAACCCATCACCTCCTCAACACCGTTTCCCCCGTGACAATTTTAAGCAACAACACTTAAGGCAAAAAAAGAAGGTTTATCTCAGAAACCTGGGCGCTTTGATATGTGAAAATTAATTTAGCGCGTAGTGTTACGCGCTGGTCTTTCTCTCTTTTTTTATCGAGAGTAATCCAGCAATCGACCACCGCCGGGGTTGCTGTAATTTGCTGTTAAATCTAACCTTGAATTTACGTTTTATTTCAACTGTCAAGACTTTCCAAACTTGAAACAAGCAGGATTGTACTTAGAAACTTGGCACTTCACATACGTAAGTTGGGCGATCATAATTTTACAAGAAATAAGAAGAAATATCGCATACCGCATAGATAATTTCCTTAAAAAATAAAGATACAAACAAAAAAAAACCTGCATACGGCATAGGTTTTTTTTTCAAGTCATAACATTTGAGGGGTGCTCTGGCAAAATAAGCGGAAAGTCTCGAATTTCAAAATTGAGTTTATGACATATTTCAATTTTCTATAGTCTCATCTTTCATCATTATGATATATAATATGTCACACTTTCTTTATCAATTCTCTATTTATTGAAACACAAGGCAGTCCACTGAAAATCTGGCAATAAAATTTGCTGAAAATTTATTTCAACGTTATTGATTACTATAGAGTATGATGGCAAAACGTTATCAATTAAACGTAAAAAATTGCACTTCCCGGCATAACTGATCGTCGAAATTTGAGATATATATAGTTGAACATTCGACCTTTTCATCATGTAGAGGCCATTTATTTAAAATCTTCATTCGTGACTTTCCGATCATTTTGCCGAATCAACCCACATATAGTATCCTTTTTAACCGTAGTTATTGCACCAAGAAAAGGCAAAGCAGTTATGACATTTACCCCGAGCCTTATAGTAAAACAATAGCTCATACTAATGCTATAAAGCTCAGTGACATTTTGCATTTAATGAATCCAAAAATAGTGTCTTTAACCAGATTTTCAAATTTCACAAGGAAATTGAAACTTCAAGGTACAACTCGTCCGCTGAACAATCAGTTTTGTAGGAAGAATGCTTTTATATTTAGCGGAGGTGTATAGAATATCTTCAATGTGAAAGCACGCAATCTTTTCCCCAGAGGCGTCTCTGTAAGAATCTTCCTTGGTATTATTTTCTGGTTTTATGAGGCACGGATCTACATCTTTGCATAATGGACAGGTATATTCCAAGACATCATTTTGTTCCTGATATGAAAAGGTGTAATTTGGATCATATCCAATATACTAGTACAAATGGGAAATGTATAGGAGTAAGTAACCCTGTAGCTGCTGAAACATGTGCATGCAAATCTGTAACGTCAAGAAACCTCAATTCAGATAAATCTGCTTTACACTTTGTTGTTTTTTCTTACGGTAATTATTCGAGATATCTATCTCAAAATTAGTAACCCACATATGCAATGGCTCATACTTACGGCAAATATGCATTTTATGTAAGCTAAACAATAATCCAGTACTATTAATTCTACATTGAATGATGGAGAAAAAAGAGCATAGTATATCATATGCAGTTATAATCTTACGTTTATAACTCGCATGGATCTTATGGTACTACAAACACAAAAGTTCAAGATATTTTATCATTTAACAGTCATTACCCTCAAAAGTGTTGTGTTAGCGACATTGACAAATACACTCCATTAAAACAATGCTTAGATGCACTATGAGCTGACGAATATGTTGAATGATACTTTAAGACATTCACAAGGTTACATCCACATGATGAAAATCTTTTAATATCAAAACTGAACTTCAATTTTACGACGCTTGGTAGAGTTATTTGAAAGTGCATAATGAAAAAGAAATATTATACGGAGCAAAAATTTAATACTAGAAGTGACGAAATTTGTGGATTTGATTATTGTTCAACGTGATGGGGGGACGGGTTGGCGCAGCGTTTCTGACCTCACCTTTCACTACTGCGGCCCGGGTTCGATTCCCGGTCGGACCTAGGTTGTCTCCGAGCACTCCGGTTTCCTCCTGTATCTAAAATCAAAAATTCTTTCCAATATTCTGTCCCTTGAATTTCATGCATTTGCACTATTGGGATTAGCCTGGCTTACAGCCGAATGTTATAAATAAATAAATAAATGAATAAATAAATAATGTAATGTGTTTGGTTTGCGTTTAAAAAGCAAACACACACACACACAAAACCCTTTGGATCTTTTTAAAACTATAAACCTCCCAATACGAAATATATCGGTCTGTAGGGCCCGTTAAACTGACGGAGGGAGTCGCAAACCAAAAAAACAACCTTATAATTAATTTACATACTCTGAAATTCCGCGTTTTGTTTTGCATCTAGATATCGACTTTACTACAACTTGAAAATACATTAAAATGTGTGTTACATTGTTCATAATTTTGTCAAACCTGTACAGCGTAAAAGAGAGAGCGAAGCATAGTAAAACATGGAAATATATGCACTTAATTAGAAAGAATGTTAAAGTATTCAAAATCATTTTGATAACACATACCATTCGTTGCATAGGTTTTCTATGTATGGGTCATTCAATAGCAATGCCGTTATAACTTGTGTATATCGAATTATCAATATCAAAAAAATACAACATTTCGTCTTACACTTTTAAACCCTGGAAATTATGAAAGTGTTGCTTACTGTTAATTACATTAATAAATTTCTCATTAAGGGTTATCCCAACAAATATAAACACTGTTATTATACGGTATGATTACCGTTAAAAGCCAATATCTGAAGTGATACTCATAAATGATTAAAAACTGAAATTCACATATTTTAATCAATAAAAACTGGCTTAAATCAAAATACGTCAAATTTGAACAAATATGAAATAAAACAAGACAAAAACCACACTATTTGAAAAAAGAGGTCTAAAAAAGCTACAGAATATGTAATATGCCTTTCAGACAATTACGCTATGAGTCTTTTTATTATTATGAGAGTTTTGTATTATTCTTTAATTACATAATTTTTTTTTTATTTATAATTACAATTCAAACCACCTAATACTCCCAAATAAGATGATGAAAATTCAGAGCATTAGTAAATGTTTAAACATCAGAATCTGTATTTGTTTTCCTTATGGGGTTTGTAAATAACGTTGTTGAAAGAGAAAAGAACAATATAGATCATAGTTGACAACATTTTTGTATAACGTAACCCTTTGGGGGAAAATACAATACTAAAAATCCGAAAGTAACATTCTAATGTTCTTCATACCAATTCATGTAAGGAAATTACATCTCGTTAACCTGTTTTAAAACCCCGCGGTTCTTGGTATCATGTTTCTTATGACTTAGTGATATACTATGTATTAAGATTGAGACATACAACTTGCAAATTATTGAATGTTTTATTGCGTATGGTGACAACATTTTTTAACCAGACTAAGCGTTTTCCTAGAAGTAATTATTTATAATTGTAAATATTATATTACGCTGCAATGTCTACATTTATACAGCACAAAACGATACATAACTTCGCAAGCTTTTGTGACTATACTTGATAAACCCTATTCCTCTTAATGGGGTGGTTCCCTCTCGATTTTTTAAACGGCCATTTTTACCGAATAAACTGTGCCAAATGCTTCTGTACTTGTTTAACATTCAATAAAAATATGATTTTAGGAGTTCCTGTTTCAAAATATAACATATACGTAGCTCAGGAAGTCGGATAAAACATTTTATTAGGGGCAACCTCTGAAGCTAATTGTCGGGGTTTGTGTTTTTCATACATTCCATTATTTGATACAAAAAATCGTTCTTTTTTTATTTCAAGAAAATCAACTTAAAATATTTTTTATTTTAAATCAGCGATTAAAAAATTGCGATATGTTTATAAAAGGAGTATAATAACTACTTATAATATACCCATAAAGTAAGATTTAAGCTGCGTCTGTAGCAAAAAACCTTCCGCATCTCTATTTCAATTTCAAAACGTCTTGCAAGAGTTTGTTATTTTCACATCTTTAGCACTAAGTCTTATAGCATTAGCAGCAACCTACCAAATATATATTACAAAAAAGAATTCATTAAAATCTTTCTAATGCCCAATTCTTCACCTTTACAAGTGCTGTAATAAATATAATGAATATGTCAAAATAAATACTTCCTACCTCAAAATTTATGTTAAAACCTACTTAAGTTATAATGACGTAAAGTACACGTTCTGACCATGAAATCATTATTCTAAAAGCATATACTTGACATTATACAAGTACATTATGAGTTGAACATTTTACAAAAAGAATCGACATTTTTGTAAGGAAAAAGTGGCTAGTGCATAGTAAATTAGTGGCTATGCTAAAGTAAAAACAATGATGTCAAAAAGATTTACATAATATAAAGGTCGTGTTTAAACTTAAGTGAAAATTATACGGACCAAGCTGGGCTTTTAGCGGGACTTGGTTGACCTCGGTCGTTGGATGTTATGAACGCAAAGTTGACTGAGGCGCGACTTATACTTGTTTTCATGAATTCTCTCTACGTGATATTAATTTTAACATGATTCAAAATATTTTTCATTATAAATGTTAAAAGCACAGATGTTGTTAGATTATAAATATGTATTTTTAAGCAAAATGCATTCTTATGTTATGCTATAACCGTCGTCATCTGAAAGTTTAATAAAATTTCCTCTTCTTAACCTAGTACTATTATTGTTTCAGATAACTCTACTTTATTACCTAAATCTAATTAGATTAAAATTGTTTCATTTAGAACTTTAACTTGGACTTTTATTGTTGTGATTTAAACAAAATCTGTTTGATTTTTTTTTATCAGTTTCCAAATACTGCACACAATACCAAAAATAAAATCCATAGTTATAAGAAATAAGATGACTATAAATATCCGTGCAATGTAATAGTCTCGGTAAGCATCCTTCCTTCTGGCTGATCACGCAATATTCAGATAGCTTAAAAGTTATTGTAGTGTAAAATTAAAAGTGTACATGGCATAAATAAAGGTTGTGTGATAACTAAAAAGGCATTAATGAATTGCCTTAAAGTAGAATTAGACATGGCTAACTGGGACTGCATTATGTTAGGTATACATCTTGCAATTATGTTAAGTTTAAAAATACATCAATGTCTTTCATATTTAAATTGTAGCGTATCATAGCGTTGAGTTTGTTTACGGTAATAAGTTCAGATGAGTCATTTAAATTTATTCCCATTTTATTGTCATTTATAAATTGTAAACAGTATCTTTCCTGCCGATTCAATTAAATTGACAAAGAAACAGACTCTACTAATTACTTATTATATTAATCTTAAATAAGGTAATAAACAGACATGTAAGGATATAAATTGAGAATCTATTAAATTAAAATATTATTATGAGATTTTTAAGAAAATATGCACCAGGTGGATGTTCTATCAACTAACTAATAAAGAACAATGAACCGACTAAGGACCTTTCAACACCTTTAAATTCAACTTCAGAGTCAGTAGTATTGAGAAACTGAGCTTAATACTATATGGAAAGCAATGCGCCGAGACACCCGAACCAGCAGTTACTACGGCCACACTTTTCACATTCATAACGTATTTATATATCGATTTTATCGAAGCCATAGTTGATTGAGCTAATTTATTAAAAGTTGGACACAGTATTGATAAAAAAATTTGGTCAGTTGGCTTCCAGTAGTGTGAACATTCCCTTTAATTAATAAAGTAGGTAAGTCTTTAAAGATAAAGCTTAAATACCAAAGGTGACAATAACATTATCATTTGGTTGACTCAGTTACATACAAAAGTATGACAGATAATTTCAGTAACTTTTATTTTGATGAAGAATAAAGCTTACTGTTACTGAATACGTATATTCATTAAGAACTGAACAAACAAGTCGACATATTTTTTTTTCAAATAATATCATCTTTCTCAATGCACAAATAGATCAAAAAATGAATATACATGTATTTAATTACAAACTGAGATGGTACACATTACATTATGTATATTTTTATGCAAAGTTTTTTACGGAGAAATATTATATGTTATATTCATGAACATTTACATTACATTATGTATTTTTCTTATTCACATGTTATTTATGCCTAATTTACAAAAGAAAAATATACTTTTATCATATTTCACGTTATACGTTTTTATTAAATTCTTTATTTATTAAGTTCCATCATGTTTCCATTCAGATTATAAACAGGTATTTTTTACACAAATTGTAATCTAAGAATCTTAACATTTCCTTTTCTTATCCTAGTATTATCATTAGTTTCAGTAAATTCTACGTTATTACCAAAATCTAAATAGACGCGAATAAAAAAATAAATAAATAGGTTGATTAAGTTCTTGAACATATACTTTAATTATTGTGAGTTAAACAAAATCAAGCTGAGTTTATTAAATACTCTGTACACCTGACCTGGTCCCATGATGATTAATATATTATTGTGGCTACGAAAATATTGTATCAACTGCTTACAATAATAAGATTCATCGAAATAAAATAACTAATATTCGAGCAATATGATAACCTTGGCAAGCATTTAGCCTTCTGGCTGAGGTTTTTGGTAGTGTAAAAGAAAATATTAACATTATATAAATACAGGTTGCGTGATAAATAAAGGCTTTAATGAATTGTCCTAAAGTAGACTTGGCTAACTGGGACGACTGCATTATGTTAGTTATACATCTGGCAAGTTATGTACAGTTTAATAACATAAACTGTGTCTCAATACTTTTAATTAAGCAATTAATAGGGTTAGATCTCCCTACACTCATAGGTCAGACAGAATAATCAGGTCAAACTAACATATCTTCTGAATTCCTTCTTTTTGAAAAAACAAATTGTCTGGCCCTAACGCATTTTGAAAATGACTGTATTTTCTGAATAATAAGAACCAATTATGTATTCACCCAATCAATGACTTACAAATCAATACATCGGCAAACACATCCCTTACAGAAAGCACGTATGCACATCTATACCTGTGCTGACAGCTAACAAAACTTGACTACTATGGAGCAGTACAATTTCCTAAATGCCATTCACTTCAAGATTTGAGTAGAGCTATCACATTTTAAAGCAACCATAGTTTGTCTCATAAATTATTCAAACAAAATCAGAATTTGGGTTGTTTCCGATAACGCCTTATTTACAGCCAATATTGTATGTGGAAATAGTTATCATGATTTTGAAGCTATGTGATACAACAATTTAGCAACAATCTGATTATCTTTTTAAATTAAAGTAATTTACATTTGAACGATTAATTCAACCTTTAATATAGAATGAAAATGGTCTAAAATTTAACGAAACTCCAATTTGATGTATTCATCCAAGCAATCTCTTTCAGATCAAAACATCGGCAAACATAATATTCTTATAGAAAGCACGCCCGGATATAAATAAACTGACAGTTAACTAAATCAAAGTCTGCAAGGCAGTAGTACAAAGTTTGCAAACACTTATTCATTCATGGTTTTTGCTATATTCTGTGAAAAACTTTAGTCACTTTAAGACAATGAAAACCGTTATCACTACTTATTCAAAAAATGCTGAATTTGTTCCACATTTTACACTGTTCAATTAAATTTCAAAAACAGGATAAAGAGTAACTGTGGCATAATGATTAATTCAAAGTGATACTGTTTAGAGTGATACTGTAATAAATAAGTCCTGTTTTAAATGGAGCAGAACTGATTTGTTGTGCATGAATTATGGATGCACATCCTGTAAATTCCTGACACTTCCAGAATAAATGTATAATGAGTTGATTGAAATTGGTGCTTTAGGTTGAATTAATTTCACCATCTGGAGCAAAGGAAGGCATATATTTCCATTCAAGACAGTTTAGACACAAAAAGTAATTTACCTGCTAATTTGTTCACTATATTTTCAAGCATTGTTAAAATTCAACCATATTTGTTTATTTCTTATAACTGTTCGATAATTTTAACCACACTAGTTCTCATAATGAATGGGGGGATGAAATATTGTGTTGAAAACTCCATGTTACATATAATAAGGCAACTTTTAATACTTTTGTAAGTTATTTAACCACTCTAAAAAATATTCTAAGCTAAAGCTGTTTCAACCAGGAAAACCCCTTCATATGTAAATACTATGTACTTAACACGCTCAACAATAAAACCGAACCATTAAGTATACGTGTAAACCTTGTCAAGCTGAAAACAGTAAAACCGCTATTTTCAAAGCCAAATTGATAATACCTCAAAATCAACTTGGTTTTCGAATTTTATCTTGTGTTTTATGTTCTTTAACGGGAAAACAAATCAACAAATGATGAGGGGCCTCAGTTATATATTCCAATATAAGTGACTTCATGGTAATCAATTCATTGACAAGCACATAAAGCACGCTCAGCACTGATTTGTGCTAAATGACGTCCTAACAACATTGTAGTGACATATCACATGGGAACATAACCAGCCTGCCACAACAAGTTACCTTGGCTGTTTATAATCCAAAACCATAAGATCAGGAATAATGATATCTTTCAAATTTGGGATCATAATCAGTCTGCCACAACAAGTTACCATGGCTGTTTATATTCCAAAACCCTAAGATCAGGAATAATGATATTTTTCAAATTTGAAATCATCATATTTAAGGTCGTGTCACACTAAAGTGAAAATAATGTTGACGATAGTCCCGTGAAATTAGCCATGATTAGCGTTTCAGCCCACATTGATCACTTCTTATAGCAAGTGTTCATGAATTTCTATCTCGGCAATTTTTGATAGATCTAACATTGCCCTGATGGATATATTATTGATAGTTGGAAGTTTTCATCACGATTGGTTACAATTAGCCAATATTCAGAGATTACAGGTGTATTAACCGTAATGGTGTCAGTCAAGATAAATAACAATGTTATAACCACTTTATATTTACTCGTATTTATTTTGTGTCTAGTAAATTTTATATGCATTTCCAAAACATGCTTTGTGTAAAGAAGAAATTGTCTGTATGTTTATGATAAATTATTTGGCCTTTTAGGTTATTATAGCAAATTGTATATTTTTATCATGTTGATGGACGTTGCAGCTGTAAAGACTTGCCCTTTCAACGATACATCTTTGCAAAAACAATATATGTCAATGAATATTTGTCCACAGTCTAAGATTTACAACATGTCAATATTAAAGCATAAGACTCAAGATTAAAGAAACAAGTTCTATGTTACCTATCTGGGTTTCTTCGTTTCGTTAACTTTTGGATATCATTTTAATGATATAAACGATTGTATTATAGCATTATTGATAAAAAAAAATGAGTAACATATTCATTTCACGTTACTTGGTTATTTGTTCTCAATAAAGGGTATCACTAACATTTTTTATAATAAATGAGATTTAATTTACATGTAATCATAGTAGTTAATATTTATTTCAGTTATTTTAAAGTTTGCAAGAACAAGATTATATCAAAAATTCATCGTCTGTCATGTTTATTCATTGTGATATTTGTTGAATATATTTCAGAATAGTGTATCATTTACTTTAATAGAAGGTTATTAATTTACCAAATCAAACAAAAAAAAATATTACGTTTGTCATACGACATGACTTAATATTCTATTTTCATTTCGTTACGGGTTTAAGCTCCAGCTAAGTTAAGATCACACATAATTCGTACACAAGACGCAATTGTATTAACAAATTCGGTTTTTATGCAAGTGTCAACACTAGTAGTAGTGACCCTATCCTTCTCAAGCCATCATTCATAATTAACTTTTGTACTTAATCCTAGTTCTACGAGGGGGGAGTTGCATCAACCCCCTCCTACCAATTTTTTTTCTGCCGCTACAAACTCCTTGCGAGCGACGCTTTACGACCTGATGTACATCTAAGTTCATCTTATGTGCTTATTTTAGCGAAAACATTTCGACCCTACCACCTTCAGTGTCCGTTCGGTGATCATGAGGATTTATTGGTTTAACTTAAATTTGGTATCAATGGAAAGAGCGGACTGATATCTATCCATTGGTACCACATACGGGGGTTTTGGGACTTACTTTAAAACATCGAGGGGAGGTTGCAACCCCCCCCCCCGAAAATATGTTTGTAGATGTTGATTTTATAAACAGCAAAGGCAATTTTAAATAAATTATATTGTACACTGAATTGACAAACTTGCTTTGTTGGGCAGAAAATCAATAGTAGCACATTTTAGTCGGTAAATTGAGAACATTGATTCTAAAAAATACAACTAATTGCTTCTTGACAGCTAAATACTCTAGATTTGTACGCCACCCACTATGAAGAAACTGATTAATAATGCTTTCATTGCAAAATGCATAAATGTTTAAATTTGCATTACCGACGCATTAACACACTTCATATATTGTTTGTATAACATTTTTGTTACATAGACTTTTCAACATTATGGCAATATGAAAATCCTCAACAGACAAATTTTAAAATCAATACAATTGAACTCACAATACAGCATGCAGAGCACAGTATTTTAGAGTTTTAAGTTTGTTCTTTCTTTATTCATTATAAAGGTAAAATTAATGAGAATTTTTTCGCGGAAAATATGTAGAATTGTGGGAGGACTTTTATTTTTGTTGCAGTGCCTGGAGCGGTAAAGATTCATTTCCATTCAATAATAAAGTCTTATATTTTTTCATTCCTGCCTTTACCGACTGCCAGACAAAAAATATTCTATCAAATTGGTTTATTTAAAACGATTCATCGAGAATAATCCCTGACGAATGTTCAATGAAATATACACAGAGTTTTGGAAACTTATTTGAAATCGTTGGGCTTTTCAAGTTATCTTGAGACACTATATAAACGATAGCTATATATATTTGTTTGTCAAAATATTTCGAAGACTTTTATATACATAGAATATCTATACTGGTAACTGATAAATGGATCAATAGAGATTTTGTTTCGTCCATGAAGATAGTCACTAATCTTAACGAAGGGTTATAGTGTGTCTATCCATCTTTATGGCTCAATTTTTAATAATTTGCATAAAGACCGCAAAATGACATCATAATAACAAAATACATTACCAAAAGTGAGAAAAAAATATAGAAGACAGGAGGACAAGTAAAGACTGCAAATTGTATACCCTTATGGCTACAGTCCTTTTCCAGTAACGAGATCGAGATGTTGGAATGTCATATTCACTGCGAGATTTTGCATACTTACATATGGTACACTATCACAATATTTGGCATACGGGACATTATTCTATTAATTATGAATTATCCTTGACTTGACTATTGATTCCAATTACAGAATTGAAAAAAAAAATGGCATCAACTGTTTTCTGTTTTCTTTAAAAAAAATGTTCATGCCATTTTTCCGAAATCTCACTATTTTACACAGTTTGGATCATCCGATCTTGTTCAGATATTGCCCGATGTTAGCACGAGCACTTATTAAGGAATTACAAATGATAAATCAGACTTCCACTGCTAGCAACAGAAACAACAACATAAAATACTCAATGGAGACAATAACTGTTTACACTAAATTTATGGTCAGCCGCATTAAAGAACTTATCATTTAAAAAGAAACTTGTCATTTAAACAGCCATATGTATCTTGACTATAAACTGGTGAAATTTGAATAAGATCAGATGATTCAAACTACACAAAATTGCGGAACAAAATACCATTCTCACCATTTTAAAGAATTTTAAAGAGGACTTTGAAAAGAGGACTGTGATTAAAATAAATAATCAACGGTGACGCAAAATCTATAGACTCTACTCTTTATGTATGACAAAAATTGTGTATATCGTGTGTCATGTAAAGTGAGTAAAATCTTGCAGTAAACATGAAATACCGCATCGCGATATTCTCGTCGAACAGAAGCCTTTTTAAACACAAAATACGGAACACGAATGTCAAATCTAATTGTAATAACAGTTAGTAAATTGACATGGTCACTGTGGTCATATATAAGTATAATAATATTGAAAAGATAGTTTGGCTAATCATATCTTCATGAGATCCAAAGTAACGTCAGCAACTCTTTTCACAACTGTGTTAATTGGTGTATAGAATAACAGCTATAGGTTTATATAAGCCACTATATTAACTCGAACAGTGGAACGTTGAGATTTGATGTGATAATTCTATAATAGTGTTGTATAAATTTTTAAAATTTTATTGGAAAATAACTATTAATATCAGTTTTATATTCCACGTGTGATTTATTATTCTAGTTTCTAAGTAGGTTACTAAAGTATTTTTGGACTTTATTAAGCTTATGAAACTTCTCTTAAACACAATTTATTTAATATTAAGTAAAATAAAAATTGTTTAAGCAATAAAC